>JAECUM010003508.1:0-77403 GCA_016617855.1 Megalonaias nervosa | reverse complement strand
GTAGGAAATGCTGACTTAAAGAAACTGCTCTTGTCTGTTGGTATTCCCAGCTACTTCAACAAAAGGGAATGCAAGAGAACTTATCTAAATAAACTGCATGAACAATTTCAAGGCAGGAAAGTGTACAAAAATAGACAATTAGAACAGGACAATTAAAATCAAAGTGGGAAGGAATACAATATCTTTAATAAATTACCTAAAATTACTCATACCAGAATATCCTATATGATACAATTGATCTATCTACAAGTGAACCGAGAGTGTTCTCTATCCTGGTTTATGGCAGGCCTTACAAAAACAAGATAGTTGGGGTTTTTTATACATGATTTATCATGTTTTGCAGGTAAAACAGTAAATATTTGGCCAAAATCAACTACACTATGTTTACTTAACTTACTTTGTTGCATGTATGCCAATCTTGGAGCTTACTACAAAAACATAAAGCCATCAGGCAATACAAGTCTATGTCTGTCATAGCTATACTTATCAAAAGCCCCCATCCAAAGTCAACTTGTGCTATTTTCTGAAGATTTCATATATTTTATTCTTAAAAGCCTGTCAATATTTGACCAAAAATGTTTAGCATCCATTTGTTTTCCTACATCAAACTAGTATAGTTCATAAAATGCTGCCCACATGTATGTGTTTCTATGGATACACTGTGAGGCTGTTCTTCCCTATAGGTATCATGGTATCAATTGTTTTTCCATATACCTCAATACTAATGTTTTGTGAAATAAATATACTTTCTATCCTACCTCAGCATGCATGTCACACACGTCATAGAGAACAATGTTAGATTGTCAATTTGACACGGACAGAACCAGGTACTTCACTGCATTTAAGAGAGATAACTCTGCTGGAACTAGACAGGGGTACGAGTTGCCTAGTCACACCAGACACATTTTCAGTCATGTGTACCACATTTTAAAAAAATCATTAAAAAAATACAAAATATGATCTAGATATGAATTAACATAATCTCCCATATTGCCAAGAGGCTCAACTTTTTTTAAGCCTGACAGAAAGTACAACTCTTACATAGTGCACCAATCACAGCTAGTTTTGTTGTTTATTTCTGAATACAATGTTCCCTACACCTTAAGCTCCGCCCACCTGGGGTTGTACAATTGGTACCGTTATACCAGCAACTTGTAATGGCAGAACTTTGTTATGATAGAAAAGATGGAAATATAAATGGAGTATATTTTCCTTAGAAGTGAAAAACTCCTCCAACTTGTAGTGGTATATCTTCCACGTAGATTCTGGCTTTTGTGAGGTCTCTCGTGACGAGAGCGTGCTTCTTGGCATGAGCGGAAGTAGTAACTGATAGGTTCTTATGCTTTGCTGTGAAGTCTTATACGTAAGGGGAGATAATTCTGCCATACCGCCACATGCGCCGTCAGACAACTTTTAGCTCCCTTTAGCTAACAAAGTGGTATCTGGGAGGGCTGGATTTGCGAGTTAGCTGTAGTACTCCTAAGGTATTATAATTGGGTAATGCATTTGAAAAAGAAATCATTGAACTTATTTCAGACAGTGTCTGAATAGATCCACATGGAAATCTGGTTAAACCTATTCATATTTGGGGGGGGGGAAGAAGTTAGTTAAGTTGCATCATTCAGGTATCCTTCTAATATATCCACACATTTTGGTTTGACAAAAAAAAGTGCAGACTGTTTGATATTGTCACGTTCACAAGCAAGTACAGCTAAAATCCTGAATTAAGACCTTTGATCTTAGAATCAATGTCAGAGTGCTATCAACTTTTTTAATGGAATTCAACTAAACAAAGAGTCTTTTCAAAATTCACTTGTATATGTACAAGGCAGTGTTTATAAGCTCACTTAAATACAAAAATGTAATCAATGATCTTTGATCTGACTCCAAGGTCAATTAGTCCTGGTTTTCTAAACTCTTTTACAAAAGTGCAGATATGTTAGTGGTCACATCTGCACCATTTTCATCCACAACCAATTAAATTTAGCAAGAAACATTTTAGTGAAATACCACCATTCATCAAGGAGTAATGATAAATGGATTTCCAAGACAGCCATTATATTACCATGTTAAGTGCCCAGATGAGCACCCTTTTAATCCAGAACCTGCAACATACTGCTGAAGTGTTTTAGTGAAAAACTGATGTCGATACAACCATGCATTTTGGAGAAGTAGCCATGTAAAGATTTTCTGGATGGTCATCAAAACAGTCATTTTGGAGGTTAGATTGTTATTTTAATAAAGAAAAAAACTAGTTATTTTATTATTAAAAAACATGTTTCATTGTTTGCATGGTTGTTTGTTTTTTAGAAGTAGCTGTTACAACATTTTTTCCCCTCAAGCTTTGGGAGGTCACATTGGCATCATTGTTACTGACCAAATATAAATAATGAAGAGTGTTACAATCATCCATTCAGAACGAGTAGTGAAAAGATTTTCAAAGTGGCAACCATGTCTATATGTCTATCTTTTCAGGAAAAGTAACTATAATAAGAATTTTAATATGGTTATCATGGTGGTCTAATTGGTACCAAGTTCATTTATGACAAACTGTTATGTAGAATTAATTTATTTTGTTTGCTTGACCTATGTCTGTGATTGGTGATAGAGTACATGGCCCACCTGATTTTTTTTCAAGTTGTTTACTGATACAGTATTTGAATTCAAGATCTAGCCTTGTTTACAGACTGTTCTGGGAGAGAACATTTGACCCATATCCTGGTCATTTTAATAAGTCTTAATTTTTTTGTTTAAGGTAGATAAACAAAACGAATTCATTCCTCCCTGGAATTATTTATTGCCATGTTCAGATATAATCTGAGAAGAATCATTTATTAAAAAATTATTAACTGGAATAACAAAGTGCTCCTTAACATTTTGGACAAAATCACTATTTTGGGATTATTGTGAATTCATTCAAAGACAGTCTGGATTATATTATTGTGATATATCAAGACTGTTGGTCCATCAGCTAATTCAAGACCATTTGTACATCAGTACATTTAATACCGGAATTCATTTGGAACACTCTATACTTTTGGACTTGTGATAGTAACTTTAGGATTATTTGGGATTTAATTCACAATATTGTATGTTCCTCTTATATTTTCACTTTGCAACTTAAAGAAATTTATTTGTTGAAACTTGTTGATTTCACTTCTTTTTGTTACTTAGTTGGTCTTTTAGTGAAAACCACCACACTGTTATAACTATCAATTCAGAAATGTTCAAGTTGGCCACAAAATTTGAGGTTTGAATAGCATGACTTTCATTTAAGACCAACTACACATCATAAGAAGTCTTTCAGATGGGCTGTTAGCAATATAAGAGTTCTAAGCCTTTTGATATGGTGGCCATATTGGATGTAAGATAGGCATCATTTTTATTCAGGACCTAGTATATACATTATAAGAAATCTTTTACAGAAAAATATGACTATCAGTATAGGAAGAGCAGTGTTAAAAGATTTTCACTGAGAAACAACTAAAAAGCACAAGTATTTTTGTAGTGAAAACCCTATAACAATATCACCATTCAGGAAAGTAATGATGATGAGATTTTCAAAATGGATGCTGTAATGGCCAAACTGGAAGTCCAAGGGGTACCATTTTCATTCAGGACCAACTAGACATCATAAGAAGCAATTTATTGAAAAATCCCATACCTTTATGTAGGAGCAATACCTTAATTTTAAAAATGGCTACCAAGGCAGCCATATTGGATGTCAGTTCACCACCATTTTCGTTTATGACCAAGTAGACAAGATAATGTTTTTATAGTTGTTGTTGTTGTTGTAGGGTTTAACGCCATTTTTCAGCACAAGATAGGCTATACATGGTGGCCAGTATTAATGGTGGAGGAAGAACCTGGGAAAACCCCAGAAAGAACCACCAACCTACGAGAAGCTAATGGCAAGCTTTCTCATGTATCCACATTTGCCGAATCCGAGACTCGAACCCATTCTGACAGAGGTGAGATGGCAGTGATCTGTAACGGTTAGCGCTTTAGACCATTCAGCCACTCGGGGCCCCTTTCTTTATAGTAAAACACTCCTTGTCTGTACAAAGGAGTGGCAATAACAAAGTTTTCTATATGTCTGCTGTGGCAATCCTACTGGATGTTAGATGAGTACTAAGTGATGACATTTTCTTGTCGGCTGCCACTGTAGCCATATTGTATGTCCAGGTGGAACCATTTTCAATTAGGAACAAATAGACTTTGTGATGAAAGGGTGAGTGTTGAGATGCAGAGCAGTGGTCTCAGTAGTTTAGGATGAGTTGTGATGACAAACTTGTGCTAATGGATGGATGACAGACAAGATGCAATCACATAAGCTCATCTGTTCTATAACTCTTCCAAACAAACATAAACATGGCACACCTAGAAGACAAAATACAGATGTTAAAAATTGTTAAAAAGTTGAAAACAGCCAATGCCCTAAAATACCGGGTCAAATGTGTCGTATAAACTGTATTCTTTTATAAAATCCAAATTTTTCTTTGCAACATAATTCTTGTGAGATTATGAAAAATAATTGTCAGTTTGAATGCTTTTTTTTCTCCGTGTTGCTGTTTACTGTTTTCTTGTGTTTTGCATATGTGTTCATCTGTGTGTGTTGGCAAGAGAGAAAGGATGTCCCTTTTTACTTTGACCTGTCATCCTGAATGCATCATGACATGGTGAGAGGACTGTATATGAAATTTCATCTGATATAGAAATAAGTAAGTACTTTATCCCAAAAGCTGCTTGTTGCAAGTGGCATATTCAATGATGGCATGTTGATAAATTGAAAATGAATCTGAGATTCTACTTATCACATTTCTGCAAAGGCTATGAGTAATTCAGTGGCACTGCCATGAGGCATTACTAGGTTGTTTGTCACAGTGTGGCCCTGGATTTGAGTAATTTACTGGAACTGCCATGAGGCATGTCTAGGTAGCATGGCAATGGATTTTTAGTGGCATTGCTATGAGGCATGTCTAGGTTGCATGTCACAATATGGTACAGGATTTGAGTAATTGAGTGGCATTGCTATAAGGCATGTCTTGGTTGTTTGTTAGTGTGGCACTGGATATGAGTAATTTAGTGGCACTGCCATGAAGCATGTCTTGGTCATATGGTACAGGATTTTTAGTGGCATTGCTATGAGGCATGTCTAAGATGCATGTTAAAATATGGTACAGGAGTTGAGTAATTTAGTGGCATTGCTGTGAGGCATGTCCAGGTTGTATGACAATGGATTTTTAGTGGAATGTCTATGAGGCATGCCTAGGCTGCATGTCAAAGCGTGTTACAGGATTTGATTAATTCAGTGTTATTGCAATGAGGCACATCCAAGTTTCATGTCACAATATGGCAGAGGATTTGATTAATTCAGCTGTATTGCTATGAGGCATAACTAGGTTGTATGTCACAGTATGGCACATTATATGTGTTATTCAGTGGTATTGTTAAGAGGCATGACTAGGTCATATGTTGCAGTGTGACACACAATTCGATTAATTCAGTGGTATTGCTATAAGGTGTGTCTGGCTTGTGTGTTACAGGATGAGTACTTCAGTGGCACTGCCCTAAGGCATGTGTAGGTTTTGTGTCACAGTGTGAGACAGGATCTGATTAATTCAGTGACATTGCCATGAGGCATGTGTTGTCTGTATGTCACTGTGGCACAGAATTTGAGTAACTCAGTGGAATTGTAACAATGCATGTCTACAGTTTATGTCACAGTGTGGAATATGAATTTAATGATGAGATCAAAAACTGCTATTAAAGCTATCATTTTTTAATAAACTCCATTAATATTTTTACCTTGGTGGAATAGAAACAAAATCGAAACAGAAAACTAAATAAAATCACATTTTATCCATCAAATAGGTTAGCATCTGAACACAGATGGTGACTTTAGTCTGACAGTTTTATTCCTTCAAGAAATACTGCTGTACACAAGTCAAATTCTTGTTGGTCATCTTTTCCTGAAAAAGAAAATAAGAAAAGATTGTAATATGACATAAAAACTGCAGATAAATTAGAGATTTTCAAATTTTATTGCCAACTAGGTTAAGGTAAGTAATATTTCATGCAAAAATTCAAGCTCCAATGTTCTCTT
Organism: Megalonaias nervosa; assembly: GCA_016617855.1. Taxonomy (NCBI): domain Eukaryota; kingdom Metazoa; phylum Mollusca; class Bivalvia; order Unionida; family Unionidae; genus Megalonaias; species Megalonaias nervosa. The sequence goes on along the minus strand of JAECUM010003508.1, from coordinate 71,297 downwards.
GCTATACACAATGGTTAACAATATTACATTTCTTACAACAATTTAGTGCCATAAACCTCTTACATTTAGTTCAACAGAAAAATGTTAGTATTTGCTGATTGCAATACATTCAAGAAGAACTAGAACTTGTTGAGATAGGCACATTGCATTTATATAACTGTCTCAACAGGGCCTTAATCAGTAACTTTTCTTTTGGAAAACCAGGTCTGGAGATTGGCATTCAGGATCCATAACTCTTCTAAATGACGATGTGGAATACTGGAAATCTAACTCATTCAAGGTCTCTTCAAGATAAAAGTGCTCATTAACTCTGGTTGAAATGTAATGTTCTTTGAAAATGCTCTTGGTTCTCAGGGATCTGAGCTTCTGGGTCAAATACAATTTGAAATTCTCAAAGGAAGCACCATTTCTCCCAGTAATGTATTCCCTCATTTTCCCCAGGACAGTCCCCCTTTTCATATTTTGGCCATCCATGGTCTATCTGCAGAATAGTTAAAGACTAGACTTATGGGAGGAGGAATGAAGCCTGTGTACTAATTAACAGTTAATCCATATCACTGTAATTGTCTTGTGAAAAGAATTGCCCCTCTAGTATGTAAACACTGCGATTGATTGGCAAATAAATGATGCCCTATTTTGTTGTAACAATGTTTAAATTAAATTGGTGATGGCACAAATATAATTCTCGAAAGTAACTAAAGCTTTTCCAGAGTTTGATTTGGTCAATATTATCAAATCATCAACATGCAATAATAATAGTAATAATAATAATAATAATAATAATAATAATAATCAACATGCCATAATAATAATAATAATAATAATAATAACAACTGTTACTTAAGTGTTATACTTGAATTAATGGACAAGTAAACACATGGAGTAAGTAATTATTGTAGGGTTCCCACATCTTGATGTCAGGCTTATCTAGGTTTATTTCTAAGAAGTTGACAACACTAGATACATCATGTTAATTGTTTGGGTAATATACATACTGATGCTTAAAAAGAAAACGAATCTGTATTGAACAATGAAATAAGTATAAAGTTCCACTTGATACTATGATTTGAATGTTGATAGTACCTTTTTCCTCTGAAAGATTTAACCCCTTTTCCATTCTTTCTTCCAATCAGGCCATGTTCTTTTCTCTCTTTATATGATGGCCTGAGGAAAACAAACAAAAACATGAACAATCAATATCAATCTGTGGATTACATGCAATGTGAAATGATAATTCTGACACTTGTCTATGAATCATGTTTCTCTTAAAAATATTAAAGTGAGAACTGTGTAATGGCATACACATACTTGTCTAGGTGATGGCTACAAATATAAGTATTAATCCAAGGCTTCCCATGTAATAAGACCACTGAATATGTTATAAGAGTACCATATATGTTACACTTCAAACATAGATCTTTTTATGATAAATTATACACGGACGGTGAGTTCAGAGTTATAATCCTGATAGCAGTTTAGTGCTATAAACTGATGGTGGTTCAGTGTTATAATCCTGATTGTGATTCAGCATTATAATTCTGATGGTGGTTCAGTGTCATAATCCTTGTAGTTCAGTGTTTTATTCTTGAGTGTTGTTCTCAGTGCTCTTCAGAAGACAACCTTTTCAAAGTATTACTTAGGTTTATGCTAATGAGAAGATGTGTACAGGTATTCCTCTCACCCTGCTCTGAATTTCTTTAATGCCAGCTTTCCAGTATTGGTCAGTTCCTCATCAAAGGCTGATTTGTGCTTTCCTTTCTTTTTCTTTTTGCTAGGAGCACCTGCAACATTGACAAGACAGAAAAATGATACATATATAGAAAGCATTATGACATCTTGACATGATAATTTATTTTAGTAAATGTTTCCATAATTTATTGTTCCCTCTATAATATTGTTCACTGAAGCATTAAAAAACTTTTAACCATTATAATGAGGGAGCCTCATACAGGGAGATGGTCCTGAAAATCACATTTTATTTGACTCTCATCCCTAAGAACTGAAATAAAGTGAAATATACAAACAATGATAATGAAAGTATTGAGACTCCTGGTGGCTTGGTGGCCTGAAGTGGTACTGATTTACACAAGACCAAATGAAAGTATTGAGACTCCTGGTGGCTTGGTGGCCTGAAGTGGTACTGATTTTACACAAGACCAAATGAAACTATTGAGACTTCTGGTGGCTTGGTGGCCTGAAGTGGTACTGATTTACACAAGACCAAATGAAAGTATTCAGACTTCTAGTGGCTTGGTGGCCTGAAGTGGTACTGATTTACACAAGACCAAATGAAACTATTGAGGCTTCTGGTGGCTTGGTGGCCTAAAGTGGTACTGATTTACACAAGACCAAATGAAAGTATTGAGACTTCTGGTGGCTTGGTGGCCTGAAGTGGTACTGATTTACACAAGACCAAATGAAACTATTGAGACTTCTGATGGCTTTGTGGCCTGAAGTGATACTAATTTACATAAGACTGGATGAAAGACCATAACTCCTGAGATGGTGATACCTATGATCCTTTTCACTACTATATACATGACTAAATGATCTTTACGATCTTCAAAAAAAAATTTTCTTTATACATCACTTCAGAACTTATATTAACACCTGAAACATCTAATTTATATTAACATCTGGAACATTATTTCAGGAATTATTATCGTGATTTCCTTCCAAAAGCATTTTCTACAATTGTTTCAATTGTTTCAAGCATTACCTTTAGTGGAACAATAGCCAAGGGAGACTAATACTACTACAAGTGATACGTATATGTAATTAAATTACTTGTGTGTTAGTTTGAAATTCTCTTTTATTTTATTTTTATTTCATTATATTTTACTGTAATAACTTTATTCACTGGATTTGACATTTTTCTAGAAAAATTCAGTTCAGTTCTTTTAGCCTGATTAGAAAGCAAAATGACTGCTACATTGTTATTTTTAGCTGACCTAGTTCTTAATCTTGATTCCGATTTCGTAAACACTGAGTGAAAATCATTGGTTGTAATCAAGGTCTTACTTTGCCTACGTGTTAGTTTGAATAATCAATGTTTTATTTTTAAATTCATTTTCAGTGTAGGAATCAGATTCTTAGCTAAAGGCTATATTAGCCAACGTGATAATTGACTTGTAGTGAGTGACCACGTGACCCATCACGCGGGTCTTAAATGGCGTTTTTTAGTTGGGTTTAATTCTCAATCTCAGTGTTTCTGAGTCAGTTTTAAATAATACCTTGAGGCTGAAAGGTATTCCTGTTGTTGCCATTTGAATTGAGTTTTTTATTTAAAATAACTTATTCACCTGGGAAAACACTCTTCTTCATAGAAATTCTTGGACAAAGACATTTACTAAATTATTCTGAATTCTAAAGCTGGAATTATTTTCTTGGTGACTCAACAAGGAACTGTTGACACATCAGCCCAAAACAGGTTATAGAGGACGTCATCACCTTCCATTCTGGAACTTCATCGAGATTCGAACTTGGAATCAATTAGAACTGTTTAGTGATAGGACTTATATTTTTAAATTCTAGGATTATTTTTTGAATTATATTCACAAAGCGTAAGTCCTTTTTCATATTTTTAGCTTGTTTTCTAGGAAAATAAATTATTTTGTTAAATTTACAAAGCTTGTTGACTTCACTCTTTTCTTTTGTTACTTTTCTATGAGCCTACACGTAACACAAGGTATAATCATTTAACTACATCTGAATTGTCTCTCTTGATATAAAAAGGACCAAAGGATCTATACTTTGTTACTACTACTACTAGGACCATGTAATTTGTTATTATTATTAGTAATACAAACTATATTTGGTAAAAGATAATGGATTCTATGACACAGGTACTGATGGACTGAAATCCTTCAACACCAAACCCCAAAAATTTACCAATTTAATGGCATTCATAATCATGCCTGTGGTATAAAAAAGACAGCAGTAAACTGAAGAGACATTGCAATTTCTCAAAAACAACAGCAACATATGAAACCTTACAGAAAGTGAAGATAAGCTGTTTACTGTAGTTAGTGCATTCATAAAGTAATCAAACAAAGGTTTTTTGGAACATTTTGCATGGACTGCCGACTGGGAGTAAACTGTGTCAGTAAAGTAACCAATACAATAATTTAGGGTTTTCCAACCTCACATTCTCCCTATACAGTAAACAGGATCATCATAAGAACAAAAGCAGAAATTTTTTTTGAAAGAATGGAGTAAATCTTGAAAGAAAACATTTGTCTGGAATCACAACTTAATATTTATTGACCCTGCATTGGTGCTACCTTAAACTCCCAATTAATGAAGTTTTCAAAGAAATGTAATTCTGCCAATAGGGCCAGGCAACCCCTGGCAATCCATAAATGTAACAATATGTACCAAGAAAACTGCCAATGATGTTATGGCAGGACTGCCAAGTTTAGTTTTGTTTTAAGCATATAGTTCTCCCAATAAAGAATCCACATGTCATGGGAAAAACTCTACATGCAGTAGTCTCTGAGAAAAGTATCTACAAATAACTGGAGTGGAAAATATAGGTAAATATTTCCTAACTTTGTCTGCCAAATATAAATCCATAGGTCCGAGTTACCATGCAATGTAGTCAAATATTGGTATTCTAAACTGCTGGCCACAAACAAGCAGAAAGACTGACAGGCAGACAGGTGAAAAAGACTGACAGGCAGACAGGTGAAAAAGACTGACAGGCAGACAGGTGAAAAAGATCCAAATGTGTAACCTTTATAATAATACCTGAAGAGAAGTCATCATCCTCAAATGCTCTGATCCTTTTCGGTTTCAAGGCACGTTTCACTGCCCTAGCTCCATACACCTGTGCCTTGTTTATTTCATTTAGTACACGATCCTCAGCCTATATGCACAGAATAGAGAGAGTGAGAAACAGGATATGAAAAATTGTATAACTGACTCAGGCATTTTCATTAAAGGGTCTATTTTAAAATTGAAAATTATTTGGGGAAATTCCCTCACCATTTGCAGAAAAGAGGGAATTATATTAATATAGGCAGGATTTAATTAAGAAATAAAAGAAGGGCTTGAAAATATAATACATAACTTTCTCACACTAGTTGATTTTGTGGCATGATTTGAAAGAAAAATAAGTGCAAATCACACAATCACAAGTCCTAGAATAGACCCTACCTGACAACCCTGGAGAGACACTGAAGGGGCAGTATCTGTGATCCTCCTGCACACAGGAATTCAGTAATTTCTTATAATAATTATTTAAACCTATATATAAAAACATTTATCATTTTCCTAAAAATAAAAGTTATTATTAAATAAAATCAGACAACTGCATTTGAACATAATGTACAAACAAAATCAAGATAATGTGTAAAATGAAAAATAAGCACATGTAATTTTATTCATCAAAATTGGGTATGTCTTTATGACAACAATAACAACAAATCATGACTATTTTAATTTTGTCTACCAGCAAATGAATCAGCAGGAAACTATCAAACATATACGTCCCCAATGCTGATAAAGTGAAAACATCCAGAAAGTTAATTGGCAAGAAAATCTAATCCAAGAGTGTCAAACTTGTTTTCTATGGTGGGCCAGATTTCATATAAATGTAATTCACTTGGGACAAACATATCATGAACTATGACAAGCATACAAATTTGACACTAACATGAAACCTGGTCTGCGGGCTGGACAAATGAGTCTGGTGGGCCATATCCAGCCCGTGGGCCACATGTTCAACACCTCTAATCTTGTCAGTTCATCCACATGTGTTCACAAATGTGTGTACCAAAACTATTTTTACATAGATCAAGCGATTTCTATGCAACTGTGCTTACAAGGTTTTACTAGAAACAATCAAAGTCCAAACTTCAGAAACTGTGAAAATTTAGAAGCTTATCCATGTATTAATGGAACATGCTCCCCAATTTAATGTCTTTAGGTCAAGTCTCTTTCATATTCAAGCCAAATAGCTTGCACTCAAATAGCCTAAGTAGCATCATTAGAAGTCTTTGGTGAAGACCCAATGTCAATATGACCATCCATTCTGGGGTAGTAGTGATATCAAGATTTTCCAGGCAACTGTTATGGCAGCCATATAGGATGCATGACTTGTACCATATTAATTTAGGTCCAACTAGGTCAGTTTGCACTATTTTCATTTAAGACCAAGTAGATATCATAAGAACTCTTCTGATGGAAACCATACGTCAAACTGATTTTCTATTTAAGAGTAATGAGAACAAGACTTTCAATATTGGGCAGCAGATCAGCATAATTTTATTCAACAAGACATATTAAGAAGACTTCAGGTGAAAACCCCATGTTGATATGACTTTTCATTTTTGTATACTAAAAATAACAATTTTCAAGATGGCTGCCATGGTGGCCATACTTGTTATTAGATTTGCACCATTTCCATTTAGGACCAATCAGACATTATATGAAGTATTTTGGTAAAAGCATAATGTCGATATGACCAGCCAGCTATGAGATGGCCAATGTGGTGGCAGTATTGGAGGTCAGAATGATAACATTTTCATTTATGACCAAGCAGACATGATAACAAATCTTTCACTGAAAACTCCATGTTGGTTAGATCATTCATTCAGGAGAAGTAGTGAAAATAACATTTTCAGGACGGTAACTATGGCAGCCATACTGGATATCTGAGCAGCACCAATTATATTTAGCACTAACTAGACATAAAAATTAAGTCATTCAGCAAAAACCTCATGTTAATTTGACCATTCATTCAGGAGGAGTAGCAACATAAATTTACAAGATAGCTCTAGCTGCTGTGGTGGCCATATTAGATGTCATACTGCATCACTTTCATTTAAGGTCAACTAGATATCATAAGATGCCTTTTAGTGAAAATCCCATGTTGATATGACCATCCATTCAGGAGTAATGTTAACATGATTTTAAAGATGGAGCTGTGGAAGCCATATTGGATGTTCAAGTGGTACCATTTATACTTGGGACCAACTAGACAATGCTCTGTGTGTGTGTGTGTAAAGTTTCAAGGCAATCCTCCACAGACCTTCCCATAAGTTCTTCTGGTCTAAGATCAGTAGAGCTAAAAATTGTTCAAACAGTATGAAAATGGCCTACTGAATTTCATTTCATTCTTCAACAATGTGATAACAAGGTTTGCGCTTGAAAAACAAAATCTAAAGTCTAAACCACCCTCCACCCCATATTTGTGATGATAAATCTAAAACTGATTTGAACACCATGAATAACAAAACACCATGAATAACAAAATATGTCATTTGCATATGTACAGAAACATGCCTAAAATATTTAATTTGAAAAGTGGTTTTTTTTGTCACTCTGGGTGAAAACACGTCACACACCTGGAAATGATCAAACTGGTTAATAAATTTATATTTTACCAAATAGATAAATGACTCTAGTGTTATTTTAAAGTGTGCTAACAAGCTTCCCAGGATGGACACAGAGACATACTGATCGACTGACAGACAGGCCCAAATGAAAACGCTTCTACTGCAACAGTGGAGGCATAATATTTAAGCTGTAGAAGCTTTATGTGCAAGATTTAGACTGACATCCTGAAATCATTCCAAGAACAAGAGTACAGGGAATAGCACCTTCCCCATGTTTAACAGCTGCTGTGTATCATGGGCTGTGAAATGGTGTTAAATCCCACAAAACCAAACCAAACCATGTTTAACAGTCCTCTTCGTAGATAACTTAATTATCTGTGCAAAAACCATTTTTCCTCTTTTAGTTAAAGTGACTTCTTACTTTTGATCTTTTGGTCATGAGATTGACAGTCTTTCTCATTACCCTAAGTGCCACCCATCTATAAAAATTGGGCCAGGTCTGTGATGTGGAACTAATGTTACTGTACAGTAACCATTTTTAGTCTTACAGTCAGCAACCTTCAACTTTGACCTTTTGACTCCTAAATTAATAGCCTTCTTTCTAAAACCAGGTGCAAGCCATCCACAAAGTTTGTTGAGGTATATCATGTAGAACTAAGGTTGTTTTGCAGAAGCAAGTGTTAGTTCTTTCAGTCATAGTGACTTTGACCTTTCCACTCCAAAATCAGTAGGGTTTGTCCATAGACCAAGCGCAAGCCATCCACAAAGTTGATAACCATAGATGATGGAGAACTTGAGTTTTTGTGCAGAAACCACCATTTTTCTTCACTCTGGCACAGTAACCTTAACTCTGGACCTTGAAATCAAAATGGTTCTTCCTAGCTCCATGTGCAAGCTATACCAAAAGTATTGTTCTGTAGATAGTGGACAACTTGAATTATTGTGTTTATTGTGTAGAAACCATTTCCTTCTTTCAGTCACAGTGACCTTGACCTCTGAACTTCTGAGTGTGGAAACAAACTAGTAACAGACAGATGGACAACATTACAACATATGGCAGAAGTATAAAAATTCTGGCAAAATCAAACTGTATTGGACCCATCCCAAAATAATCTGATTTCAAAGTATACTTGAAACTTGCATTCTCTGACAAAGGGAAATAACTGATTTCAGCAATATAACATGCATGTCTGATACAAGATCCTAACTTAAGAAAAATACTTCAAAATTAAATGCAAGAAAATCATTTACATTCCTATAAACCCTTAATAGAAGGAGAATTAGAACACAAAACCACTGGCTGAATTCCACACATTTCTATACACTTACAGTGGACAATTCATTTCCTTTATTCCTGTCCTTGCCCTTCTTTTTGTGCCTACTGGGCAATTTGCTCAGATCTCCTGCCCTGAGGGCAGCTACAACAAACAGAAAAATATTACAATTAACTTTAGTCTGGGAACCTCAACGCATTTTGGTAACATAAAAAATGCATTTCTTTTGTGTATGGAAATCACTGAGGTGTAATCATGCTTATAAACAAAAATCTTATGAAAATCTGTGGAGTACACAGTCGAGTGAAACTAATGCTGGCACTAGAATATACCATATATTAGGTTAACACAAAAACATAATTTTTAGCAGTCATATTTCATTGAGAAAAATTTTAGCAAAGAGAAAATACATAAGTACAGGGATTAGTTTCTACAACTGTTTACATTACCTTTTCATATATTTGTCCTAAAATACAGCTTTACAATTTTTTTAATGTTTATATAGAGATTTGTTTCGAAATCTTCATCAGGGTTTTATTTAATTTACTTTCGAAAAGTGTGCAATTAAAAAAAATTAAGATGAATGAAAGACAAGATCTACTCTTAAAGACTGACATTCAATTGTCCGACAAAAATTTCCAAACATCCAAGTTAAGGCTGTCTCTTCTTTTTAACAGCTATGTGTTCTAATCATCTCTGATATTCCTGAACCATAATAAGATTTTCAGGATGGCCCCTGTGGCAGCCATAGTATTTTTATTTAAGACAAACAAGACATCACAAGAAATTTTCTGTTGAAAATCCAATGAAACATGCACCTTTTCCTTGATGATACTAATAAGAGCAGGAAAGAAGCTTCATTCAAAGGTTCACAGGAATTTGACATAAAAAGGGAGCATGTAATTCAGTCTTGTAGTTAACAGGTCCTCCAAGGGTATCCCCCACTGCTGGAAAAGTGACTCTACTGCTACTGATCAGTGCAAAGAAAATTCCATGAAAACCACATGACCCTCTCTTGACAGACTGTCTGCCAGAATATTCCTCTTGCCCATAATATAACAAACTCAGAGAGTGATCTCTCCCTAAGGCTGCACATCTGAGGAGGTTTCAGACTTCCATTCAAAGAGAAGGAGACTGTGTACCTCCCTGATGAATGAGGTACTCTACTAATGATGTGACTGAGGCGACCATAACACAATGATATAAGGTTGACACACCTCTGTAAAGCTAGGAAAACATTTCTGCATTTCCTTCTTTATACATGAAGGGCTGCTTCTTCCTGGGACAAAAATCTCAGAAGTACTACACCCTTTGGCTCCGGACGAGCATCCCCATCCTGAATTGATGTGTTGGTGGACAGAAAGGACTGGGGTCTGGGGATGTGAATTAGTATTCGAGTTAGATACCTGTCTCAATTTAGCTACCAAGACAGGTAGAAGGAAGGTGGATCGCAGGGGATGGTCTTCAGTTCACTAGAAGCAGGAACTAGAGTGGGTGCTAGTAAAATCTCCCTAGGGGAACTGTCCACAGCCAAGTTCAAAGTTCCAAGGGGAGAGAGGTAAATATCTGAGCAGACAACTTCACAGCCAGAAGAGCATGTATGAGGGCCAGGATTTAGTCCATTCCGTCCCAGGATTATGAACCCTCTCTAGGCTGGTGAGGAAATTCATCCCCATATACATGAAGTTACGAGAAGGGATGAGAGGGACAAGTCCTTCAGAAGGGAGTCTCTGAGGATGTTGTCCGTCCAACAGTTATCAAAATAATGGAGAATTAGAATCCCTAACAATCTCAAGTGGGCTGCAACCATCCTCATCACTTTGGAAAATTTAAATACCTCCTGATTAAGATAAAATGAGTGTCTTTTCTGTGAGGTTGAAAGACAGGGATGGGAAAGTATTTATCAACAGTGACTGCAAGGTCTTATGGTGGCGATTCCATGCAATACACAGGATGTAGGAAACATATATTACAGTTAAAGAGAAAAATGATTAAGATGACTGGAAAAGATGGTCTTTCACCATACTGCATCTGACAGTCTTTTATGATGGAAAGAACAAAAGTGAATGATATCATCAAAAGCTTAAAAGTAGCAGCTATTATTAAGAATTCTTAGAATTGGAATTCTGCAATGAGCATGATCATGTGCTGTGAGCGCTTAGTACATTAATCTCATATTCTTCTTTTAAAGTTTGTAAAGTGGTATTGATTGATCCTTTTTTGGATCTGACATATTTTGAAAAAAATCATCTGCTCTAACATTTTCTGTCATATCACATCCACAACTCACACCATGAAGTGTTTTGCATAACATCTGGCACTATTTTATTTAAAAGTACAGACTGGTCCACTTACTCTTTAGCTTATCAATACAATGAATCTGTGAGGAAAAGTTCATATTTGAAGGAAATGGGTCATATACAGTTGCTATAAATAGCAAATAAGGAAAGTACTCTTATGCTATTCTTACGCAGCAGTCATCTTTTTAAGATTAGTCTCAAATATATATGAGTGGAATTAAAGAGATGATAATACAAATGACAAAAATAACTTTTTACTGCTTTATATTTATTTTAGTTTTTAATGTACCAGAAAATCGCAATACATACACAGGTGAGCATAAAACTTAATTTGGTGAAAAAAAGCATAATGATTATGCCAAAAATGTAATGGTTGGCATGTATGTATGTGCGATCAGTGAATATGATGTCTGCCTGACTGGATGGTAAGTTTAGCTGTCAGATGGCTGGTATGCTTGGATGTTGGTTGGGCAGGTTGTCAGATGGCTATTTTTGGAACCACCATTGCAGAAGGTGCAGCAAAATGGACAATTAGTCAGTCTGATCCTCTTATAGTTCTATATACCATGGCATTACCAGCCAGTATGTGGCACAACAAACCAAAGTGATGAATCTCCAGTCACTAAGCAATAGGTATGGCTGGCTGACCACCTGGGATTGGCTGGTCAGCAGCCAATACCGCATAGTATGGCATGAAAGAATATTGAAATGGATCATTAAGCCTGGACTTGAATGCTAAGAGGCCATGCTTGGACATGGGAGTCAGGGGGATTACGCGGTACACTCTCCCATAAGCTCCATATTATCCAAGAAGGTTTGTGACTGACCTGATCTTTTCTGACCATAAAATGCACACACTGCATGTTGAGGACAAAGAACTCTTTGTACATGTAAGGCATGTCTCATGTGTGACCTCAGTAGCTTTAAATTTATTGTACTTACTAAATAACATCGTCATGTTCAGCTGAAGTGAAAGGATGATCCCCCCCAAATTAACAAGCCGAAAGTGTTCACAAAATCATAGTAACAACACACATTATTTTAACAAGTGGAAATATATATGCAACGTATATTAATAACAAACTGCAAATACACACAACAATATCAAGCACAAAGTCAGAATAAATGATGTCCACACTGCGTAAAAAATTAAGATAAAATAAAAAATATTTACCACATGTGGCAAAAACCTTACTGCACTTATATATACTGACTTTCTGGATAGATGATTTAAAATTGCAAAGATATTCACAGGCGTTTGGGAAGTTATATCTACAAAGTTGATAATACTGCAGCAGAAGCTTAAAACTGGCACTACCATGTGGCAGGAAAAGAGAGGTAACTAGTAAGAGTTTCCTACCGTAAAGAGACAAAGAGACTAAATTTTCAATTTTTGGAACGGCTGGATTTGGGACCTAGCAAAGTTTATTTTCCTCGGCCTTAATGTGATCGGGGAATGAATTCAAAAGAGAATGGACAAGGTTACAATACCACATAAGCTGCTCCCATCACTGAAAAATGCATAGAATTGGCTCTGCCATAATATAATGCATGTCAAGCTGATCATGGTCTAGACCCTGATCTACCATAATATAATCCAACTTTATAACTGGGTCTCTGCTCTTAACATTTGGGGTCAAACTAAACACTGGTAAATATGATACACTGGTCTTCAAATTCTCAGAAGAAACACGAATCAGACACCTCAATAGATCATAGGTCTCTCTATGGAATGATCAATCAAACTGGTTAGCAAGCTTTTAATTGACAAAAAATATGCATGGCTCTGGTGTTGCTTTAAGTACATGTCAACTTGTACCCAAATTAAAAATGCTGTTCTATTTTTTGCAGGTAATCCTAAAAATCCTCTCAAGAAATCCTCAATAACCCATGACACTTTGGAACCTGTGAATACATGTAAATATTCCTGTATACGCACCCTTTTCCTGCATCCTTTCCTTATGTGTTTGGAACCATGTACGTTTTGGTTCCATCTCCTCTTTCTTTTTTTCCAGTATGTTTTGGGCTTTATTAACCTGATTCTCCATGGACCTCATCTGCTTCTCCTCTTTCTCCTGTTCAAACAACTGCTTTATGTCCTCCTCCAAGCTCTCAATTTTGTCTCGGTACTTTGTTATCACTTCTGAAATAACATTCAAAGTCAAATGAAATGGAATATGGATAACAATGGGATCAACTAGAGTACATTGAAAGGCACATTACATGCCTGTCCCACCTTTAACAGTCCTCTATCTGGGCATTAGTATTACTGACCAATGAGTCTCAATGACTTGGATTTCTGATCAAGGTATGTGGCCCTGAACTAAATGTTACGGTTCAGAAATCATTATTTTCTTTTTTAGACATACCATAACACTGACCTTTGGCCTTAGAATCAATAGATTTTTCTTTCATCCTGAGTGCAAATCATCCACAAAGTTAGCTCAAGGAACAAAATTTGGTTTTCAAAATCCATTTTTCTTTGAGCCATAATGATCATGACCTTTTAACATTGGACCCCAAAAATCAAGAGGTTTTTTCCACACTGCCCTCCAAACTTTGGTTAAGGTATGTGTCTAAAACTGTGTAATGGAGATGGAAGTAGATCAGGTGGAAGAGAAGCAGACTCGTAATCCAAGTATCACAGGTTTGATACCCACCCAGGCCAGTCTGTGTCAGGTACTTTAACATATCATTGGGAAAGGTAGTTGTCTCCCATTTCCTCAGCATGATATGGCCAAATAATGCATTTAAAGTGCCATGAAAACCAACATACAATCCAGTCACTGTGACCTTGATTTCTGCTTCTTTCTCATTCATCACGTAAATTATCCACGACTTTGATGAAGGTATATAATCTGTTACAAGTCTATGCCCTTAAAAATAAGTAACAGAAAAGTGTGAAAAGCAACAAGCTTTGTAAAATTCAGCAAATAATTTATTTCCCTAGAACACAAGGTGAAAAATGAGAAAAAAAGAACTTATGGTATGGTAATTAAATCCAAAAATAATCACAGAATTACAGACACAAGTCTTAATAATTTAAAGTCCTGAATAAATTCAGCAGAAGTCAAAAATAAATCCACAACTGAAAGTGAAGATGTGTCTGTGGTAGCTCCAGAAGTGTTGATGTGCCAACAGTCTTTCATTGGATCAAATGTTACATTACAATAGCATGTAATGAAATAAAACAATTTTTTAAAAAAAGCCTAACTAACAAACAATGTAAATTAAATATACATAACAATCAGAAATGAACTCAATTTTGGACAAGGTCAAGTCCAACATACAATGTTACATTACAATAGCATGTAATGAAACAAAACAAAAATTAAAAGAAACTAACAAACAATGTAAATTACACATACATAAGTCAAAACTGACATTTTGTGCAAAACAAGTTTTTGAAAAGGTCACAATGACCTTGACCTTTTAACACCAAATCAGTAGGATTCTTTCATACCCAAGTGGAAGCTCTCTGCAACAAAATCTGATCCAGGTCTGTTATGAAGAACTAATATCATTGTGCAGAAACTGTGTTTCTTTGTTCAAGTAAGTGACTTTGAACTTCGACCTTTTGACCCCAGAATTAATAGGTTTCTTTCTTTTCCAAGAATTCTGGTACACTGAAAAATGTATCAAATATGGCAAATTACATTTTCCATCTAAAAAATATAGAAAATATCTCAACAACAATTAAAATCAATGGTTGATTGGTTCTAATGAACTGATCACTGATTCTTAAACTTAATAAGATCATTCCCAACCCTAAATTCATGTGTACCATGAATGCACCATCGAGTCAATTATTTAAAGGAGTTGAAGCAAAGTTCTTTTGACAATCATTAATATAAAAGGAAAAAACATAAACTCACTAACGTTGTTGAGTCTGAGTGTTTGTGCAACAATGGGATTAAATGTGTTCTCACCTTGTGGAATAATCCTAGATTTAAGAGGTGTTTTGGCTTTCTTCACTACCTCCTTCAAAAGTTTCCTTTCTTGCTCTCCCACAAGAGTTATAGATCTAGAAGTAAAAATATATTTAGACTAATCAGGACTTTTCTCATGGAATTTCAGTGTCTGGTTTGGAAATAAATGTGTATTTTGAAATCTAATGGAGTATTATGTGAACACTACCAGGCAGAATCTTGCTCATGCCATCTCAATGCATCAAGCAGCTTAGAAACATTACTAGGACAGGGTGTATTCGATTATATGCTTAGAAACATTACTAGGACAGGGTGCATTCGATTATATGCTTAGAATCATTACTAGGACAGGGTGCATTCGATTATATGCTTAGAAACATTATTAGGACAGGGTGCATTCAATTATATGCTTAGAAACATTACTAGGACAGGGTGCATTCGATAATATGCTTAGAAACATTACTTGGACAGGGTGCATTCAACTATATGGCTCTGTTTCCTGCAATGTTCTCACAAGTACTATCATGTTTGCATGGAATGTATTGAACCAATAACATAGTTTATATTTTTCAAACATGACATGTTCGACTATGCTAACAGCTGGAGCAATACACTGGCAATCTGAATTCATCCAAAGGGATGAAATTCATTAAAAAGCTCTTCATACAGTTTTACTTCATTTATGCTGCTTATCTGGAGCTGTCAAAACATGAAGAACCAAACACTGATGCTCCAATAAAAATCAGTAAAATGGTCTAGTCTTGCTACTACAGTGCAAACTGCTGTCATATCAGACGTCTGATTAACCTATTGTAAGATAAATTAATTTGATTTTATTTATCAAAACTGATTCATCACTACTTATGTCACTGTAAGAAAGGAATGTTGGATAAATGAAACTTGGTCCTAAGACTGCAAACAATTCTTAAACTCAAAATCAGAATCAGCTACAAAAATAACTCGTTGACATCTGACTGGTAAGTGATTTGACATTGGCAAATGTGAATTCTTCATTTTGTGCTCAGTCAGAGTTTGTGTGTAAGAATTGTTTGTAATCTTGAGTTTCATCATTGCTGTCACTATGTGAATTCACATCTCTTTTAAAAAATTACAACATCAGCAATAACAATGGTTAATGAGATTCCCCGTGACCATATTTACTATCTAGCATAGCCACAGCCATGGAAATAGGCTTGGCAAAATCAGTGGTGATGGAAGATCCTGGTGAGGCTGCTAATGAAACATTCATTCACCTTGTCCACCCACCCCTACAGTATTAAACCCCATTATAACACCCTTTGTTACAGCATAAAATCGGTTACAGCACGATCATGGCATGGCTTCCGAAAGTGTGCAATAATTTCCCTCTTTCTTGAAGTACTACTAAGCTTGAGTGCCAAAATAAACAAGAGTTTGATTTTATTATTTGGCAAAATGTTTTGCATTCTTGAAGAAACAAAAATATCTTGTTTATTTTTGTAAAGACATCAGCTACTTAAAAAAGGTGATAATTGTTACTCTATTATTGAAGCCACAGCTATAAAACCATCAAATCTTCATTGTGTTTGTCCTGAATAAATCTTGTGAACAACTGTTGCTCAATCTAGGGTAAACCTGAGCCAACCAATGTTCCTCACTCATCTGACATACACATCCAAGCACCAAACATTGTAGACTTCTTTAAAGTTTCTCACTCAAATTTATAAATCAAATGTATTACCCACCTATTTAAGGGGAACCAACAGACCACCAATGCCTGCTCAATCAACTGTCATTTTTCAAACAAGTTTATCATCTGAATTGTCAGGAGCAGTTTAAGTCATTGCTCCAAATCCATCTTATTCCTTTTTATTTATTTTAGATTCAGAAATGCAAACAACAGCTCCAAATCACTCCTATACCCAACCCACTTTAATAATAAGTTATATGCATACAGCTTGAACTGCCATGGTCTACTGACTGGAACAGAACCATTTAAGTCGTAGGGGTGATTTGTTTTTATAATCAAACATTCAACTCCCTGTTTTCCATCTGCTGTAGTGCAAAGTCATAGTTCTAAATAAAATTTCAATTAATATTGCATTTATTTTATTTATTTTGTTTCCTCTGTCCTTTAGAAAATGACTCAACTATTTTTATGCAGATCACTCTTTACTCATGAAAATGAATGGTTTACATCCATAATATGTCCAGCCATGATAAACAACTGTTCAAGTGTTAGTCTAATGTACATGACAAGGTCAATACTTCTGACCTCCTGTATGAACTTTCAGTTAAAGTATTTTTCAAGCCTAAATACAAATTCATTTTAATTTAGAAACTCCCAATGTCTCAATTATGCATTTTAGTTTTGGTCAGAACTTTGGACATGTCCAGTAAATACGAATATACTGGAAATACAGTGTTTCCTAAGTTAGTGTGAGTGTTTTAGCAAGAAATCAAGTATTTGGATTCAAGCAGATCTAGCAGAAAATTTGAAGAAGTTATGTTTTTCTGCACATTTTCAATGGAATTACTGTTATGGATCCAACAGATCTGCTGGCGACTGGTGAGTACACATACTCTATTTACTCCTATGTCGCAGGCTTTGTATACATTCATATGTACTAATTAATGGTCTCTGTCCCCCCAAATTAATACTAAATATGTAATAACTGTTCTAAGTATTATCTAATATGCAACAAGCTGATAGCTACTTTAAATAAATCTGTAGCTTTGTCCCACTCTACATTTTATATTGCTACGAAGATAAACATGCAGTATTTTCTTCACTTAACCAACTTGTCTGGCTATTGCACAGAATGGTACATAGCATGATAGCATTCTGTGGACCCTAATCATCATGCTATAATGGGGTTTTACTAATATATATATATATATATATATATATATATATATATATATATATATATATATATATATATATATATATATATATATATATATATATATATATGTATGTATGTATACAGACCCGGCTGGTTGCATGTGCAAAGTGTGCAATGCACACAGGCGCCTTTTCATTTCCTGTTCATTTTATTCGCAATTTATTCGAACATTTTTTTGGGGAAAGGTGCCAAACATTCATCACACACACAAGAAAAACACCATGTGCCAGGCCTGTGTGTATATATATATATATATAGAGAGAGAGAGAGAGAGAGAGAGTTACCTCCCCTTTTTTCCTGCTCTAGCAGTTCGACCTACTCTGTGTATGTAATGCTTCACAGTGTTTGGCATTGTAAAGTTTATCACCTGGGAAGAAAAAGCAAGACTCAAGAATCTGAATGCAAACTACATATGAGATCCCATGCACAATATAATTGTTCATTTGTCAATTAATTTAATCAAGCCTTACATAAGGTAGCTCAAGTCCTTCTTTATATCTCTATCAGTAGGTGTAGTTGCAGTAATGCAAATGACTTATTAACAGAGAGAAGATTTATATTTATTCATTAGAAAAATATAATTTTTTCATAAAATTTGTTGCAAATATGCTTTATTTACTGAATAAAATAAAATTGATTATAACATTTACAATTTACAGTTACATTTGATGCAAAAGAAGGTAATATTTCTCTAGGTGAATTTGTCCATAAGCAGAAGTGACTACAACATACAGTTTTAACCCCTTCAATGTCCAATCCTCTAGCAGCCAGGTCTGTTGCCAGCAACACATCTATCTCAGAATTCTTGAATCTCTTTAGTGTTTCTAATCTCTGAAACAAGAAACTTTTCTGTCAGGTTAAATGACTACTAATTATCCTTATTAAAGAATAAATCACTATTTGACCATAAAAACAAACTATTCTGTCCTTCCCATGTGGACCTCCACCACAAAGTCTGAGCCTTATGGGTGGGGCCCTTTGATGGTAAGGACTATCCCAAGGGCACATGTCAGTTGGATGCATTTATTGTTATGGTCAGCAAAACAATCCCATGTATATGATGATGGGTTAGTGTAGAGCCAGTCATGCACTGTCCTTTTACTGTTCAATTTAGTGACATAATCCTGACCGCTTGTTTGTGAAGTACTGAAGTATATACCAAAAATTTTAACAACATCTTATAAAATTATTCAAAAATAATGTCAACAATTAACTTAAAAATCAAATAAGGCAATAAATGTCAAGATATTTAAAAATTGGGAAAATTTTATTTTATGGCCAGTCAAGGGAAAGCCAACGGACTACATGGTATTGTAAAAGCAAATAGCTACAATGCTGTGAAGTGTTGATGTATAAGGCTTTTCAAGCTGGATTCTAATGAGAACACTACATATTTTATAACCAGTTTATCAGTAGATCATAAAACTTACCCCAGGGAGGATAATGAATATCAGATTGAAAGGCATTTGCATAATTAGTGCAAATTCTACAGATCTAAAGGAAGTGACACTTGTTAGGTGTTCTCTTTTGACTGAGCATCCCAAAACTAGTGTCCTTTTTTCTAATCCAGTAATATGAACAAAACATTTAGGCCATATGAACAGGTCATGGAAAAATTCACCTTTCTCTAAATGGCCAAAAAACAAAACATTTGCAAGATGCCTGAAAATAAGGAAGTAGTATGGGGGTTTATGATGAACACTGCAATTTTAGATATCATTTTTAGGTCGCACCACTGACCTTTCACTTTTATCTTTGATGCATGAAAGTTTTCCATATGGCATCCAAAAGGTACATATAAAGACCACAGAAATTAAAGATACATCATTACAGTTGATTTTAGACTAAAAGAATAGAGTGCATCCAATGATGGCTTACTGAATAGAGAGCCATGGAAGCATAAGATGATTGTTCTGGATGGAATTGTTACTCAAGCATGATGGATTCAAAATCCTGACAGAAAAGGGTCATGAGAGAGGAAGCTGATAATAATTTATGTTTGAATTTTCTTGAATAAACAAGAAACAGGAAAGGATAGTTGCAACATTTTTTTTTTAATATAACACCCCTCTTTGGTGCCCTTGGGCCCCAAATTTTCCATTCCTGGAATAAAATAATAGATTTTTATTATCTCTGTTCAGCTTAATTGTACAGAAGACTCCGGGGTTACCCGGGTTCTTCCTCCACCATTAATACTGGCCGCCATGTATAGCCTATGTGTGCTGAAAAATGGCATTAAACCCTACAACAACAACAACAACAACATTACCCTTGTGTTCTGTTCTTGGCACTGTATTCAACTGTGTCATTTTCATTCACTGCTCATGTCGAAATTCATTTTGACTCAATCTGAACACAGACTAGCATTACCTGTAGTTGTGAGAGATTCCCATGCAGCTCGCCAACATTGATCCCCAACAGTCCCAGGACAATATGCATCCTGTGGGCCTGTACCTTGGTCTGGATAAAGACAATAGCGTGGTCGGGAAATGTTCTGCTCACTAAAGCTGCAGAGAAAGTAGACGTATTTACTATCTTATAATATAACAACAGTTATACACCAAACATGAAAGGAGCTGGGATGTAAATAAAGTAACAACCTGATATTTTATTATTTCATACAAAAAGCATTTAGTTTTTTTCATCATGTAAATAATAGTTTCTTATATCTGTGATGAATTCAAAATGAAATCTTTAATACTTGTTGAAATATATCATTGTTATGCTTGCAAAAAATCCCCTTAAATTACTCAAATAGAGTATTACATTTGTATTAAATGCATATTTGTCACAAGCTCCTCTATCTGTGATATCTATAAGTATATCACAATGTTCTGACAACTCTGACGTTGTTAAATGGATTGTTGCATTAAATGGATTGTTGCATTATTATGAGGTCAATTTACATAAAGATATAAAATATTACTCAGTATAAGCATCCAAGTTGTTCAACTGAATACTACTAACAATACCGGAAAGTCAAAAACAACTACTGAAAGTTAACAGCACTTATCTACCTCTCCTACAGACTGAAAGGATGTGCAAGTTGATAAAGAATTGCTGTTAATCAGCCTATGACTAAAAAAAGATAAAGTGAAACAGCAAATTTTTTGTAAATAATATTGCTCTGAGAATACATTCCTGGATAACATTCATGTCAGAAAGATGCACCACAACCTCTTGAATCCACCAATCATGGAAAAACAAAAACATCTTTTCCATCTATATTCTATATAGATGAAGGGAAGAAACTCTTCACAGCCCTTTGCCTTACCTCTCACCACTGCCAGGTACTTAAAGATCTTTACAAATATTTGGTTGAGCGATGCCACAATAAGGATGCTCACATTTAGTGGAGGGGTTTTGAAGGGATTAATACCAATGTGACTGGGTAAGTGTACTTGGAGAAACATAATTTACAAAAAATTTGCTTCCTCCTTTTGAATACATTCCCTTATCAATTAACATTACAAGAATAGGCAACAGGAGTCTATGCTGAACATCCTGACTCTATCGTAGGCATACTTGAAGGAATAACAGCACAACCGATGGTCACCTAAGCTACGACACTACCTGGGTAAGAAAAAAGGAAGCAAACAACTTTCTCTTACTACCCTAGTAAAATCACTGGGTGAATCCAGCAAAGTGCTGTTTATGCTCAGGGTAAGGCCTTGCTGACTTTAAACTGGTCTGGTGATGATTTGTGTTGCCGCCACTGGACCTACTAGATTGAATTCTGGTCTGTGCAAAACTAGATAACACAGATGGAAGCTTAAGAAGGTTGTGCATACGAGCCAAATACATTTATTATGTCTCAGATTGCCATATTCCATTTCAATCTGATGCTTGTCGAGATAGCTCTGATTTCATGATCTGAAATTTTTAGGAGGCAGAGATCATGAGACTCATTTATGGTGGAGACAGTATGGATGACCGCTCTTTGACTGCCCATTGATGGCAGTGTGTTCTTTGCTATGAAGCCTGGTTGCATCATCAGGACCACATCTGTAGAGTGTGTGTGTGTGTGTGATTTGGATTTTTAACGTAGCTTTAACAATTTTTCAGTCATATCGCTATGATGTCTGCAGTGTGGCAGTTTATAGTGCACATCTGTAGATAGTTTGGGTATGCTGCAAGGGCAAGCAATTTGCTTGCACTGCATGCTGAAGCTAGAGCTATCAAGAAACATGCTTTGTATGATTGCAGCTTCAAGGAGGAGCTGGCTAAGGGCTCAAGCTGATTTGAATTGAGCCTGTCAGTATCCATGATAAGTTCTACTTGGGATACAGGAAGAGTGATTTTGCCTATTAAACTGGCTAATAGGTCTAATGAATCCTTATCATAACCTATATCAACTCTACTATGATGCATGAATGTATCTGAGATCATGAAGATGTAGCCTTTGATCATAGTGGAGACAAAGTTCTTCTCCTTGAAGAGCCAGTGAAAAAAGTTAGCAATGGGATGATACAGTTGCTGTTGCACCAGTCCCTGAAAACCAGCCATTTCCCTTTGTAGATCTTTAAAGTGGAGGGCCACTAGATCAAGAGAGTCAGTCATGACAAAAGGTTTAAATTCTTTACTTTGTAAGGCCCTCATGACAAGAACCATGCATGAAGGGGCAACTGTCTGGGCATGGATAAAACATCTGAGAATATCGTTGTTTGAGCAGGTTTGGTCTTGGGGGAATTTTCCTGGAATGTCTATCACTAGATCAAGCAGATAGTTCACCCAGTACTTGCTCCACCTAAAAGGGTTTATCAGATGTTTTACCTGAATGGTTCATCTGGATTATCTGCAGTTCACCATGACATTTTCAGCGTGGGATTTCTCATTCACTGCACCATTGTAACATGCATTTTTGTCCACAAAGTGTGCTATTTCAATTATGAATGGGCACATTTGTTATACATTTTTTAAATGCTTAAATATCACAATATTCATTCACAAATAAGTTCAGGTGATGCTTGATTTAAGCCGATTCCATTTCCATGTTTTAATTTTACTGCCATTTATAATGAAGAAATAACATTCAATTTGCACCTCTGTAAATTGTTTTTAAGCATTCAATGATGGTATGTGCTGTGACTCTAACACAGCTCATGTATGTGCATTTACATTTCTTCTGATTTATGCCATAACCTCAGAAACACATCTATAGCATAAACTGAGTGTCACTTGCAGTCTTGTTTCAGTCGATGTCATCTGAATGTTCAATCATGTGAAGCACATGTTGTTTATTGACGCTACTATGTGTTGTTTGCAGATGCTGCTGCGAGAGGTATTTTTGACTGCACAGTTTTATCACGTGGCTTGTCTACTTACATCTTATGTGTGTGTGTATTTAGCATTTTGTTTCATTGTCTTTAATGTGGAAATCTGTAGGTTTACTTCTATTGTGTGTCTTGTGTTTTGGGTTCTCGTGTTTACATGCTGATATCAGTCTCTGCATAGAAAGTTTAGTTCTTAATTTTGATTGGTCAATAATTCTTTATTGTCTGGTGATTGCAGGCACTAAATTCTTGTTGGTTAATAATAAAAGTATAAAAGGAAGTCAGCATTCACAACCTTTGTCACTCTATAATCTTCATCATAGTTTGATTTTACTCTTGTGCTGTTCTGAAGCAGCTTAACCAACTTTGAAGCCAGATGTGGATATGGTAAAATTGCTAAAACTGTTTCATTTCCTTGCATAAAATAACAAAAGCAGAGTTGTTATTTTGTGTTTTTTGTAAAGAAACTTGTTTTGGAATATTCTTCGGGGAATTTTAATAGAATCTTCATTGCCTACACCTTAATCTATTCTGTTATCAACTATTTATAATTATTAATCAGAAATTCTTGGTGCACCTTTGCATTCAAACCGAAAGCTCAGTGAACCAGAATCTTTACCATCTAGAACTCAGATGAGGTTTCTTTCACCCCCATCTTGTATAGATAATTAATGAATAAATAACAAATACATGTACTGAATACCCATAGCATGCATGACTCAATACTAACCATGTTAAATCTGAATATAAGAGATAAAAAGATACACATGAGTGTTTTAATCTGAGTATTTTAATCTATACTGCTAGTCAGTACCTGATGCACATGATATCCTCATGTACTTGCATACTTCAGCTCTGTATATATGTATTTAGAAGTACTTTTAAGTTACAACAACATATGTAATTATTTGCTGCCTGACATAGCTGTGTTTTACCAACCTTTATGACCAAGACCTTGTGCTACTAACTAATGTATCTTGTACTAAAAATGCTTTTGCTCATAATGTATTCCATATTAAACTGTAATCCAGATATTAGGTTGCTACCATTTTGAAAAACTTCATGTGACTTGACTTATATGGTTGACCTGTTTTGTAATTACATACTTTTATCTTTATTGATGCCTGTGCTCATTAATTGCCCCTTTAAAATAATATATTTTTAAGGGAGCCTAAAGCTGGTGACATGATGAATCCCTTACTATGTTGTTGTTGTTGTTGTTGTTGTTGTAGGGTTTAACTCCATTTTTCAGCACAAGACAGGCCTTACATGGCGGCCAGTATAACTGGTGGAGGAAGTACCCTGGAAAACCCTAGGAAGAACCACCGACCCATGAGAAGTTACTGGTATGCTTTCTCATGTACCCACATTAGTCAAGCCTGAGACTCGAACCCAAGCAGACAGAGGTGAGATGGCAGTGATCTGGAACGGTGAGCGCTTTAGACCACACAGCCACTCGGGGCCCCGAATCCCTTACTAAATATGTTGCCTGTGCATATGGGGTGGCATGACAAAGAATAATTCTGCATTTGTGTCTAGGTGGTGGTGGATAGTGGGAGGGGGGTAGGTGTAGACTCCAAACCCCTCCCAACAAACTGACTGAAAATATGTTGCATCATCCATTAATTCTTGGGAAACAGCTGATCTACACAATTTGAAAATGAAGAGGTTAGGTGCCCACAAAAAAGCTGTCTGTTGGCAGTCGAGGTGGCAAGTCAATGTCTGCTGTTAGGAGGTTCAGGGAAGGAGAAACCAAATTTCAATTCCCCTTTATTAAATGCATCCAGAATTGAGGGGTCTGCTGCTGCCTGAAGTTGAATTGATGATAAAACTGAGCATTATTGGGCATTTTCCTGCTAATTGTCTATTTGCTGTGGATGAGACTGGTTCAGCCCGAAAGTAGGTGCAGATGACAAGGCAAGATGAAGAAGCCATTCTTATGATGCCTGCTCAAGTACTTCCTTAAATTCTTCTGCCAAACAGTAATGTCAAGTCAAAGGTGCTAACAGCACCGCCAAGGCATAGTGTGGCTTCAGCACAAACAGGCACAGGCAGGCATCTTGTCTCATGAGATCCATGTTAACTGAAACTGTCAAGATATTAACTGTTGTGTGATGTGTGGCCCTATTAATCACCCTGGTAATGTGGGCTGTGGCTTCCCATGTATGATTGCCACCATGTTGGAGCACAAGGAAAGAAAAACAATGAAGTCCAAAACTGCGAAAAATGCATATAAATATCAACAGATTTTGTAAATTAATGAACATAACATGTAGTATGTACGTTTAGATTCAATGCTAAACAGACTTTGTTAATGGATGGTAAATAATCAACAAGATTAACTAAGATTATGTGAGAGGTGCTAGATATGATGTATATCATGTCATCATAAGTGAAGACTGCTAAACAATCATAGCCACCTAGAGGTGGGGAGGGAATGTAAGAGGAAGGGTTGGCAACAATTTCTTTCCTTTGTCTATATGGAATATAGATAGATAGGCATTATTCTCTAAGTCAAGTTAAACAAGACCTGGCTTACCTGCCACAACTGCTTCTCTATCACCCTCCCTATTAGGTCGAATTCTGATGAATTCTTGGCGCAGGTTAAGTGCCAAATCTGTGTTTTCATTGACAAATATCCTCACTGGTGATTTGAGTGACACAGCTGCTAAATCTTTGACCTGATACAAACATGTAAAACTTGTCAAAATTATGCTAAGGAACAAAATTTCATTTTCAGTGGCATATGAACATTTTAAAATAGTGGATATTTTGGTTCCCATTTAATTTTTCTTGTGGGCTGCCAGAATGCAGCAACTTTAGATCTAGCCCATCCTAAATTATATCCAATGCTGAATCTCTTACAGTATTTACACATACTAGAAGGAAGCTGAAATCAATTTACTTATTCTGACAATACCTAATAAAGATTTCAAACTATCAATTTGTAATTTCTCTAAGTATTTAACACTTGTAATTCAGAACAAATGAATGTGGATTCTTCTCTTGGGCGACTTACTTAAAATAATTTGCCAACACATTTTCATGAGATTAGTTACTGAAATGTACCCTAAAGAGCAGTTCCTATGTCATAATAGACTATTGTTATTTTCTGTATACATGGAATATGTGGTGTTTAAGCTTTGCCTATCACTTATGTGATATAGGATGTGTGGCATGTAAGCTTTGGCTATTACCTATGTGATATATGATGTGTGGTGTTTAAGCTTTGGCTATCACTGATGTGATATAGGATGTGTGGTGTTTAAGCTTTGCCTATCACTTATGTGATATAGGATGTGTGGTGTTTAAGCTTTGCCTATCACTTATGTGATATAGGATGTGTGGTGTTTAAGCTTTGCCTATCACTTATGTGATATAGGATGTGTGGTGTTTAAATGTTTAAACTTTGCCTATCACTTATATGATATAGGATGTGTAGTGTACCAAGTAATCTGATAATGTGTGCAAAAATGTACTTTAGAAACAAACAATATAAAATAATTTAACATGTAAGTTATTCTATGGTGTGGATGAATGCATATACATACATATAGAAATCAAAGAGGATAGGTATGTCACATTTTGGCCTGGACATGGTTCACAAATACTGTCTTTAATCTGAAAACTTTGTGTATAAGACTCACTGAAGATCAAAATTCAAAAGTTTGATGAAATACATAGGAGGTATCTGTGTCAATCTAATAAGGGAACTGAAGTGAAGAAAATCAGAAAAATTCATTGTTTCAAGCTTTACTCTCTGTAATTTTATTGACTGTAAAACAAGTCAGACTTTGTTCGTGAATCCAGCTTTATGCTTAAAGAGTTTCAAAAATACTGAGAATGATCTTAGAATACAGAGCATGGTCTTGGAACAAACAGAATGGTCTCTTAACACAGTGCATGGTCTTGGAACAAACAGCATTGTCTACACAGCAGTTTCTCAGAATACAGAGCATGGTCTTAGAAAACAAAGCATGGTTTTTGAACACAGAGGGTGGTCTTAGAACACAAAGCATTGTCTTATAACACAGAGCATGTTCTTAGAATAGACAGCATGGTCTTAGAATACAGAGAATGGTCTTGAATACAAAGCATGGTCTCAACTTGTGAGAGTTAGGCATGGAATGACATACCTCTTCTGACATAGTAGCCGAGAACAACATTGTTTGCCTTGTTCTAGAACACAGGTTTATAATTTCTTTCATCTGTTCTGCAAAATATTCATCCAGCATTCTGAAAAGGACAAAAATGACATGAATCAGTAAAGAGTTGATTTATGACATCAAAAATTCCAAGTCCTAATACAACACATGACTGTAAGAGTCCGATTATTGTCAGACTCTTCCTTCAAACCGCCTCAGACTAAGACCACCCCCATATAAAGACAGTTGTGCATTCCCATTGTAAAAGAGTAACACTACCCTCTGCGTTTTGACAATTCCACAGTTTAGACCACTTAGAAAAATCAGTGGTCAAATTGAAATGTTTTATGATACTTGTTTTTTAAATTGTATAACTTTTTCTAAATTCATATTTTTTCTATCTCAATAACTAATAAAACAAACATGAATAGCAAGAACACACATAAACTTGGTAAACAATTTGTACTTTTGCTATGACAATCCATATTTCTAGAAAACTGATAAGATATCAATGGAAATATCACCAAAATCAAGATACCTACAATTCAGATGGCATTTATCCGTCACTTTGCTGAAGATATTTTGAAAGCAACTTAATCCTGTGATGAAGGATTCTAAAAGCAATACAAAAATTAACAATACAGTTTTGGTCATGACAAATATACGCAATTTTGAATTATCCATCCCTATGCATACATGCCAACCTCCCGAGAGGTATTAAATGTAATTATTGCTATTAAGTTGCAAAAAAGTGTCATTTGGGCATAAAAAGTCTAATCTGTATATTACATGCCAGAATTACAGCACACTGTATGAAAAAGAGTCATTTATATTTGCTACTAACCTGGTTCAACAGCTGGTCAAAACTCTTGTCAAAAAGGGCAAGATCCATATGGATTAGAATAAGAACACAAACACTAAATATACTGACAAATTATTTATATTCAGCACTCACTTTAACTTGTCTATATGTGAAACTTTAGCTGAATGATCATGAACAGGAATTTTGCAATGACCATGATCATATACTCAGAGTGCTGTAGTACATTACTCTCATAATCTTCTTTTAAAGTTTGTAAAGTGATGTTGATTTATCCTTTTTCTGGATCTGATATGTTTCAAAGTTAAAAAAATCCATCTGCCTTAACATTTTATATCATATAACATCCACAACTCACACCGTAAAGCATTTCACATAACATCTGGTGCTATTTTGTTTCAAAGTACAAACTGGTCTGCTAATTAACAAGCTTATCAATATAATGAATCTGTGAGGAAAAGTTCAAATTTGAATAAACCCATCTGTTTTCTTGGAAATGGGTCATATACAGTTGCTATAAATAGCAAATAAGGAAAGTCCTCTTATGCTATTCTTATGCAGCAGTCATCTTTTTAAGAATATTCTCAAATTTATGAGTGGAATTAAAGAGATGATAATAAAAATGACAAAAACAACTTTTTACTGCATTTTTTTAATTTTTAATATACCAAAAATGTGTAATCCATATACAGGCCAGCATGAAAGTAATTTGGTGAAAAAAGTGTAATGATTACACCAAAATTGTAATGGTTGGCATATATGCCTATAACCGCAAATATGACTGAAATACCTAGATTATGAGATAAAATAAATACGTGGTCAGCTGGTAACATAATTTTATATATATACTTTGTAAACCAATTTAAAAAAAATTCTTTGGATCTTTTTATTTGCCAATAAACTGAGCTGTAGTATAGCTTCTGTTTAAATGAATATCAAAACTATAAGTCAATATCTTGACCATGATATTATGTTGATCACAGCAAAAAAAGACAAAGTAAGAAATCTTGTAGAATTGCAATCTTTACTTTTTTACACTGGTTGGCCTAGCGTCAGGATAATGTGACTGGGTGGGACATCATGCTGCATGTCTGCGGCAAGATGCCCCAGTGCTAGACATCATTATAAACTGTCACACTGCAGACATCATAGCGATATGACTGAAAAATTGTTAAAGCTACATTAAAAATCTGAAACACACACACACACACACACTTCTTTTACACCTAAGGAATTGCAGCACTGAGACAAGGAAATTGGAGTTGTGGAGTTACATTTTTTGTCTTTTGCAAGGCTCTGCTAAGCAAAACAAAAATAATGTTAACTCCTCAACTGGGATTTCCTCATCTCAGCACCAACCACTGTATAGATTTTTTTTGATCTTACTACCTGCAAACACAGGTCTGAGGAAAAACTGAGATTTCTAAAGATTTAATTTCTGAGGAAAAGTTGTGATTTCTAAATATTTGATTTAATTTTTAAGTATACCCACCTATCTGCCTCATCCAGAACCAAGATTTCAATATTTTTCAGATTAAAATTTGGGGAGTTGTGTAGATGATCAATTAAACGCCCTGGGGTCGCAATTACCACATCTGGTCCAAGACGTAATGTGGCTTCTTGAGCCTTCAGATCAAGCCCACCTATATACATAAAAAAAAAAGGCCTATTAAAAGTTAAATCCTAAACTGAGAACCCGGTCCTAAGTAATGGAAAGGAATGATGCTCTGCTGAAGAATTTGGTGTAAACTCTGAAATTGAATCAAAACATAGGTAATTAAAATTCTGAAAGTAAACAGAAAAGCAGACAATGTGACATCCTATATGTGATGATGTCATCAATACAAGTCATGCAGGATACACCAATCAAAATTGTTTTGTGATGTCATGTGAGGTTGGATAACAGTCATGTGTACCGAAGGATACAGATTTTTCAGTGGGCATTCTGCCTGGAAAATCTAGATCTATGTTGACAGGAGATGAGAGAATCAAGTCTGTATGTGTCAGAAATGTTTGGATGACATTATGTTAGTTCATTTGAACCAATTATTCTGATAACTGAAATTCAAATAACTGAGACTCCACTGTAATTCTTCAAGAGGAAATATGAGAGCAAAAAGATGAAATCTGCCCCCCCCAATGAAATTTTCAACTATGCATACTGTCAAGAATCAAACTGAATTTCCATTGCAGGTACTGCTGTAATCACAAATACCATTACTGCTTTGTTTCAAGGAAATGTAATGGCAGAGAAAATACAAAGGTAAAATGAAGCAAACAAAATGCACTATAAACAAAGTCTTGTGTGTTTTAAGTAATAAGCACCAATCAAATAAAAATCGGTTGACATAAATCTGCACTGATTAAGTACTTACTAGTAAAAAATTATTCATAGGAAAGACACATTACTATCATATCAAGTACTTAACAATTATTCACAGAAAAGACACATTACTATCATATTTCTCGGAGTTATAATAGATCTAAAATATACACAAGCTATAACCATATACACAACAAGCTATAACCATCATGAAAGAGAAATCAAGATGATTCCGATAAACATTTTCACCTGAAGAAGTCATGAAGTTTCAGCAGCAAGTGACAAATGTTCAACCAGTTCTCATAGCTGAGATACAACCAATCAGAGAATATCCTTTTTGCAAGTTATGTCAATGGCACAAGTAAAAGAACAATGTCCAGGAGTTTCAAATAGGTGAAAGAAAGCCCTCGTCATTTATGCAGAATGCAATGCATTTCTCAAAGCTGAAAATATGGCAATAAACAACACTCTTGTTACTATACCATAAAGCATCAGACTTGGCAACACCCTTGGGACTATGTTTAACAAAGCATCAGACTTGGCAACCAACAGCTGGAACAACCCTGATGTACCAATGCCACCTTAAAGCCAGTTTGGAATCACTGCATTAGCACCGAAAATGGCCATTCGATAAATACATCACCACAAATAAAAGCCCTCGGGATTGTTTCAAGAATGAAGAAGTGGAGTTCACTAACAAATCCACCACACTTGCATTCCCTGTTGATTATGTTGCAACATCACTGACTCAACCAAAAGACAAGACAAAAACCTCAATTGTTATTCAGCAAAGGTACACTTGTCCATGTAACAGTTTTAGGGTGAAGACAAGAACCAAAGTGTGTTGAGCAGCTCTGTTTAGTACTCAGGCCATTCTTGAACTACCACTGAAAATAAATGGTGGATGGTCAAAATTAAGTACAAGTTTCAATGGATTCTAAGAGGCATTGTCAACAGTTGAAGCAAAAGTTTAAACTGTCTACATCCAGGATACTGGTGGCCATACAGCAAAACAAAGGGAGATAACCTGTAAGAACTGCTTTCCTTCATCTAGATGATATATAAACAAAAAGACACATTTTTTGTCTTTCAAACAGGGCTGGATTCTGAGGCAGCAGAGAGTATTCCCTAATGTTAATGTAAATGGGTAATGTATTTGATGGAACAACCTTTACACTAAATATTGTACAGGCTTTATAAACTGATGGTCAATAATCCACAAGATTAACTTGTATGTCATATCTAAAATTGGTAAACAACTGTAGCCACCAAGTGGCAGTGAAGGTAAGTAAGGGGAAGGGTTAGGAAGGGTTTCTTCCCTTTGTCTATATGGATTCATAGATGAGAAAAACATTTTTCATCTCTCCTCAAATGCTGGATTTGAGAAGTAGTGAAGCATCTTACTGATGTTGACATGATTAGATCACAAAATGACACGCCTCAAAACATCTTGATTCAGTCTGAGCATAGAAATTACCTTTGTCAAACATGGAATTTACAACTCTAAACATCCCATGCCACATAAATGTTAAATACAGCATGAGAAAGAAGGATTCTCGTAGCCCATGACTGATGATAACAATGTTAAAAGCCATTAGCATTTACTGCTGAACACATACAGCATACTGTCTATTTCATAGTGAGATTTTTACTAAATGAGCAGGACACAGGACATCCCTGTAAAATCTCACTGCAGTTCAAACACTGTAGCTACATATGCAATAAGACTATGATTTTATCAGCACACTGTCATTTGTGTAGGAAGGTAGTTTGTAGCTAAAGGTCACTAGAAACAGATAATACATTTAATCCAAACAATAGCATGACTAGATCACTTCTTTTCCTCACCTGCAGAGAGTGTGATTTCTATGCTTGTGAACTGAGCAAGTTGTTTCGCAACTGAGTGGACCTGTACAGCCAACTCTCTGGTGGGGACAAGGATCAGAACCCGGGTTACTGGTGATTCTTTGGGCTTGTACAAAAGTCTTTCCAGGATAGGAAGCATAAAGGCAATTGTCTTTCCTGGAAAAAAGAGTGCATGCTGGTAAACTATTAATTTTATGACTGCAGAAATAACTTATTTTTCTTATCACTGGAGATTAAATTTTTGGTAAAATTGTTCAGTATGCTGCTTATGTACACAATTCTGACAAATGTTTTATTGCATGAATTCAAATATTAAAATATGGACACATATACTCTAACAAAGTTATTAATACTTCATCACAACATTAGCTTGTCTAGAATTATTAGCAATGGAACTGTAACTGATTCAAAGTGCTGAGAATACAGATGGTTTGGAGAGTAGAAGTGACACTAATTTACATATGAACAGATGGAAGGACGACAATACAACTAGTTCAATGCCCCTTTTACTATTGTACATGTACTGCTCTAAATAATCTTCAGTTTTCTAAATTTTCTTTTCTTTGTATGTCACCTGAGAATTTAAATTATCATCTGAAACATTATTTGACAGGTTATTGTGAAATTGGAATTACCTCCCTTGACACATAAAATTTACACTGAAGGCCAGTGGATAGGTACTTTTTTCTGACATAAACCTGAAAGGATTGAATCCATCCAGACACCCCCTCCCTCAAAAAAAGATTTAATTTGCAGTCATTTCATTTAATCTCCTACCTGACCCTGTGACTGCACAAGCACATATGTCTCTGCCCATTAGAGCAACTGGGATGGTGGCTGCCTGGATTGGAGTTGGTTTCTCAAAGTTCATCTGAGCCAAACCCTGCATAAATATTGAAGATTACATATTATCATACAATAATAAGATGCTTACATGACCTTAACATCATGTCATAACAATCATAACATACTGTGAAAACTTATATAACATCAAATACATCAATGTCATGCAGAAATGTAGAATATTATATGTAAAAATGTCATATCACAGTGACAATCTATAGCAACATCATATATATCAATGACATTCAACAATGTAAAGTAACCTCACATCATAAAAATGATGTCATACTGCAACATAACTTATAATGTCACTCAGTACAGTATTTGCAATGACCCAAAAAATCAGAACCTGCAAAATCATGTTCATACAAAAAATATGAAACTTAAAAAAAAAATACATATTCACTAGCAATCAATGGCACCTATTGCTAAACTTGTTTCTCTTCTTTCATACAAACTGGATACACATGAAGGACATTCTATGCAGGCATATTAACAGACAAAAGAATCTGAAAGACCCTCCTGCCAGGATGATTTCTGTCAAATTGGGTCAACTTCTCTTGAGCAGTTTTTGACAAGACATTTAAAGGTTTTTCTACATTTAACTATTTCACCACTAAGTAACTGCAAGGGAAGGACTACCATTCAACACTAAGTAACTGCAAGAGAAGGGGCTACCATTCGAATACTAAGTAACTTTCAAGATGTTTAACAGATGCAGGCAACATATCATGATATAAAGGATATAAAAAGCATTTATTTCAACTGACATGACACAAGTCCAAGAACCTTTGTGTTGATTTGGGTCAGTCTCATTTCAGGTGTGCATTTTTATTGTAAATCTTGCTAATTCTGAAAATACAGTGTTAAGATCCATCAAACACTTGTGCTGGGCCATTGCATTTGGAAAATGTGCGAATATTACAATCCAACTGATGAATCCATTGATGAAATTCAGGTTTAGTAAACATCAGCAAGTTCAAAGCCTTGAAAGTACACACTGTCATCATTATTGCCAATCATATCCATCCATTCTTGTTGGAAATGTTCCCTCTCTTCTACAAATATGTTTACAAAATCAAAATTACCATCCTTTCAATTCTTTTATCCCCTGATAATTCAGACTCATTATCTGACATGTCCTTCCTTTTTGGACATACTTAGGTGACTTCAAAGATTTACATTTATAGATTGGAAAATAACCCTTTCTTGTTAACAACCTACCTTGAAGTCCAAATGTATCCAAATGAATCATACTACAAAATAATTACCATATATACTAGCATAAAAGCCTAATAATTAAAGGAAAACTAAAAGAAAGGAAGGGGGGAGTTGTCGGCTTATCAACGAGCCAAGGTCTATACTTTAAAGTTTAAACTTTTTTGCTGACTATTGTAATGGCTGTAAATCCTGCAACACAAAATTTTGTTTTCCATGTCCCAAGACTTATATGCATGTAAAAAAAAAGCAACCGTTTCGGTGTCTCAACATTTCAAAACATGAAAAATGTCGAGACAAAATTTGCAAGATCGACACTGGTCCCAAAGCAGTGACCAGCTCTTTCAACAACGTCAATAAACTGTTACAAACTAATATGATTGTTTTTGTTATTATTTTGATTGTGCTTATTTTCTGATTTCTCCAACATGAAATTTAAAAAAGGTAAACAAAGACTTCATAATTCATGGGCCAGTTTGCGGCTACCCGGGAGACCAGGCTGTTCTAAAATGTACACACTGCAAATCGTGCTTAGCATCACTTATATCCTTGTTTATTCCATAAATATTAGATGCAGATTTTGCATTATTCATTGTTTCTAACAAATTGCATTCTTCCAGATCACATATTGGTTACCCTTTTTCAATGACATAAGCAATCCTACAAATTGAGGTAATCTTTATGAAAAGGTACACATGTTTAATTGTACCTGGCATCTCCTTTGTTTATATTTGGCAGATTTGTCTTTTGTTTTCCGAGATCAGTCCAGGCCAGTTAATCATTAAAACCCTTAAACTGGTTTGAGTTAAGATGGAATTTTTCCAACAGCTATGCCAGTACTTTGATCTGTAATTACCTTTTACTCCTTAATATTAGCATGATTACTGTAGCTGTGTAAACAGTGTAGTTCCTTAAATCCAAGCAAACAACTCAGTTTTTATGGTATTACAATAATTTTTGAAGCGTTATTTCTAAAACTTCTTTATTGTATTTTGGAGAAATTTACGTTTAGTGCAATGGTGCCTATAATTTGAATCAAAGGTACATAATTCATTCACTGCAAGTTCAAGCCTTCAATGTACATGCGGTGGTGCCATTATGTAAATATGCTCACTAGCCTAAATGCAAGTGTTTAACACCATTGTTGTTTGTTGTAGTCATAATGAGATCACATTTTAATGAGTTAGGTATTTACAATTTCAAGGCAAAATAAAAACATAAGTACTGATGCAGTGATACAAAATTCTAATGCAATAATGCATAAACAAACAATAATTAACTAGAGTCAAAAGGAAGCAGTTACTGTTACAGCAATTGTGAATGCTCAATTCTTGTCATCGTCAGATCAAATTATACACAAATCTGAATTAGGTAAAAACAACAAGAAAACAGAAAATTAAATAAATTCATTAACTTTTCAAACAAATTATATTTATAACATTTCCATGAAATAATATGTGCCAACCCCGTGAGGTATGAACATAATTTTTGCTAATATGTTTGCCTAAACAAATGGATTTAGAACCATATTTGATAGCATATCATCATCATCTGTATAATATTGAAAGGTCTTCATGCCTGGATGCTCTCTGCCAAATTTGGATGACATTGATCCAACAGTTTTATTAAAAAGGTGAAAACAGCAAAACAGACAGATTGGGCAAACCAGATGCATGGCTATACCATAAACTTGGTATTATGGTCATGCTGTTAAAAAACAAAATCCCTAGAGTAAACTGCTCTAACTAAAATGTTTGGAAGAATATGAAATATTTCATTTCTTTTAGGACTAGGGCTCACTTTTGTCCCCACTGAATCTAAATTCCATTTAACATTTGACAGTAAAATAAACCTTTTACCTTCATCAGGGGTCTGGATGCATTCATGTCTTGGAAAGTCAAGGTCTCATCATATGTGTCAATGTTTTCTGAGAACTGAATTTTCTCTGCCTCCTAGATAAATGTAAATGAAATGATCCATATCAATAAAAATTCAAAATGTAAATTCACCAACATATCACTCCTTTCCCAATCCATGAATTTCAAGACCCAAGGAACAAGAATGTTCCCATTTCATGAAGTTTAAGACTAAAGGAAGAATGAACAGTCCCATCTTCACCAGCCAAGGTTCTGATGTATTAACCCTATCTATAACTTGGCAGATCATTCATATATTTCAGTGCTTTGGGTCTGTTAATTTCATTTGATGCAGTGGCACCTCTGCATCCAATCAAAATCAAGCTGCTCAAATTTGAAACCTGTTCCTACAAGATCGAGACCAGTGGAGCACACAAATGGAATGGACTCATAAATAAGCAATTTTCCACTGCCGGTCTGTGTTTGTACAAATGCATCTTTTCCCTCAATAAACATGTAATGGCTTCTCTCTGGTATATAGTCATACTTTCGATGTTTAACTCACAAAGTATCATTTCCAAGTTAATTGCCTCCATCATTTTCAGCCAACGTATAATGTACTGCTGTTAGATGCTATTGGTTAGTTGGCATTACATACTATGGGAGACAACTCATGAAATCCAATGGATGTCATTAAGACAAAGCTCTGAAATATCTGTACAAGGTGCTGACAGGGTTAATACATCAGAACCTTGGCTAGCAAAGATGTCCCAATCTATGAATTTAAGTACTGAAAAATACTGTGAATTCATTTTCTGGGTACCAATTTGCATTCCTTTGTGAAAAATAACATTTTGTTGGTAATATATATATATATTTGCTTATATGCAGAGTCCAACTGTAAACAGCAAAGACCAAGATCTGCCATTGCAGATCTAGATGTAAACAGTTTGTTAGTAGTAATTAGCAGAACAAATAACACAAATCCTGATCTGCTGGCACATTCTGTGATGACAGATTATGGTTTATGTTGTTTGACTAACCTTATAAACAAATATATACAGTAATTAAATTCATCGATGTGTGAAAGTTTGGTACAGTTTTTTGAAGTTTAAGATGTTTTCAAAGTCTAATTTGCGAACTAAAATATGTATGGATATGACTCAGTGTCCATGGTGCTTGAATCTGACTTAAGTAAAACCTGACTAAATACTGTGGAAATCAATACAGTGGTCCCCCTCTTATATGTCCACCCCTTCTGCACTGGGAAAGTGTACATATAAGATGGGTGACCTTTTAAAAGGGGGACTGTTTTTGTGAGAAGTATATGCGATTTATGCAGTAAGAAAATTACATGTAACTTCAAAGCATTTAATATCTTCATTTAAGAGTAACATTAATTATTAAAAGGTTCTTCTTGTCTTTAGAACAGACTTATTTCAAGTTAACATGCATTAATATTTCTTGATTCTAAAGTGTGAAATGCAAGTGAGGCATTGTTGACATGCACACAGCAAAACCATTCAAAATGTCACTTAAATCTTGGTGTAAACATCACTTGGCTTTTAGAATCATTTTGATTCCATTTACTCCATTTTCCTACTGGTGAAGGAATATTCTCCTTACCTGTTACAGTGTTGTTTATTTGAGTCTCTCCAACATGAAATTTTTCAGCAAGAACTCTTGAGCTCTCCCCACTGTCGATGAGTCAAATAACTTTAATTTTTTTCCTCCAAAGTAATAATTTTCCGTTTATGTGATAACGTGTCAAAGTTTTGTGATGATTTATTCCGAAGTTGCTTATTGTACAATACTGCAATTTAATTATGCAGACAAAACTTTTGTAGAGCAGATGAAATGTCATACTTTCACATGATTTTTCAGTTTCTGCTTGGTATCCAGTTTTGTTCAAGGTTAATTTCTCTTTGTGTGTGAATGCACAGAATCTATATTTAGCCTATGTTGACCATGTTATGATCTTGACAATTACATCTGGTCGTAATCATAAAGGAGAAGAACTCAATAGCTGTGTGTAGCCCAAAACTCTACCACAATATTGTTAAGCCCATTTCCTGTAAGGTCAGCATTTATAGATAATGATATAATCTTAACCACAGTGGTACGTGTTATAATGTACTTTAGCCAACATTTCTTTCTGTAACAAAAACCTGACATCGATAGCGATAATCAGATTACTTACCATATCGTATGAATTAAATATTGGTTCTGTAAACATATTAAACTAAAATTTGCACACTTGTGAGGGGTACATTTGACATTTTGGGCCTAAAATGCAAGCCACATGCCACATCAGAGGGGTGGGTGCCCATGAGGGGTACTTTTGTACATAACTCGCTGGTGCCAAGAAAACTGGCCATGTAGAGGAAGTGGCCACAGATGAGGGGGACCACTGTAGATCTAAAGTCTGACAAAGTGACTTTGTTTTTCCAAGTTCATTATAAAAGACATACAAGTCGGATTACACAAAAATATCAGCAAAAAAGGACTTACTTCCTCCTCTTCCTCCAAACCTTTACTTTTCTTCTTTTTCTTCTTCTTTTTTTCTTTCACTTTTATAGTATCTGTAAAAAAAATAAATGATACTATAAGCTATTCAGGACTAAGAAAACAATCATATTAAATCTGCCTGGAAATAGTTTTTAAAAAAGAGTAATGCAAATAATACTAGGAATCACAGCGAGACACTCATTATTACAATGCAAAGAATAAAAAGGCCTGGTGCGTATGTGTGTGTAGTTT
Source organism: Megalonaias nervosa (assembly GCA_016617855.1). Taxonomy (NCBI): domain Eukaryota; kingdom Metazoa; phylum Mollusca; class Bivalvia; order Unionida; family Unionidae; genus Megalonaias; species Megalonaias nervosa. Next base: position 32,462 of record JAECUM010003508.1, on the reverse strand, counting down.
GGATTTTTAACATAGCTTTAACTATTTGAGTCATACTGCTATGATGTCTTCAGCTGGCAGACTATAGTGATGTCTAGCACCGGGGCATCATGATGCAGACATATGGCATCATGTCCCACCCAGTCACATTATCCAGTCACCAGGCTGACCAGTCCAAACACTAACCTCTTAATGCTGAGTGCCGAGCAAGGCAGCTGCTAGTACCATTTTGTATATTCTCTGGTATGGCTTGGCTGGGGTTCAATCCTGCAACTTCCTGCGTCTGTGGCAGATGCTCTAACCACATAGGCCAACTGAGCAGTTGAAAAAGGCCTGGGCCTGCATGTCAAGTCCACAATCACTGCATTGGTGTAAAAAATGCAACCTTGACATCTGAGTCAAAAGGCTGAGCAAGCATGTTGCATAATGAATTGCCTGAGCTTCATAATGATCTATTCAATGTATTAACAAAATTCATCAAGGGGTTCAAGAAATATAAAGCAAATTAAAAAACTTTAGCCAAAACCTTAAGATACACTTATGTGAAGTCAGTTAATGTACAGTTCATTGTTATACAAAATGGAACCAATATGCAACTTTGCCTTGTTCAACAAGACTATTGCAAGATTGCAGGTAAAAACCACAAAACATTATTTTGTTAAAAATATGTATCACATTAATCATTACAAGAAAATGCCATCATGAACTGCCCAGTTACTGACATCATAATGCATGCTACAATGCTTTAAAAGACAAAGTTATGCTTTTTGCTGTATACTACCTCATGCATCTAATCAAATCCACTTTTTAAATTAATATTTACAATGAAAACAATGAAGTACTAATTTTATCATTGTGAAATACTGTGATGTGGCCATTCTTTGCTGACCAGTCAGATCTTATACTGGATTTTCAATAACCCTTATTTTTAATCTGAATGAGTTGAACACCTTTTTATCAAAGCTTGATACAGGTCTATTTGGTCACAAGATTTAGTTGAATAAGATAAATGGCAAACCTGACTTGAATTCTTCTTCCTCTGAAGATTCAATATCCTCCTCTATTTCATCCTCATCAGCACCTACATGACTGCTGTCCTTCAGGTCCCCATTTCTAAGTTCAACATCATCATCATCAGAGTCTCCGGACTGTTTTTTCTGGAAAACCAATTTTTAGAGTAAGATATGTTTCTTTAATAATAATTACTCGATCATAATACCTGAGGAGTATGCTCACTACATTCCAGTATACCCAAGTTAACATTTAGCTATAGAAAAGACAAAAGTTGCCTGCTCACATAGGTGGGAGTCAGACTAGAGTGATCTCTCACTGAATACAGGGACTGATCTCAAATTCCATCCATGTTTCAGTTACTTCTGAGCAGAATGCATACTCTGCCATGAGAAAGTAACTGCATGGAGGTTGGATGGATGTATCCATATTATGATCAGACAGGTATTATCTAAGAACATATTTTGCTCAAAAAATTGGTTTCTTATTCAAATACGTTACCAGATCATAATACCTTAGAGAATATGAAAGAGGTGGAGGGAATTATATCCCCTTAACGCAAAGACGATCGATCCCTAGTCTTCCAAGGTATGTACAGCAGTTTTCAATTTGAGAAAATATCAGAATATGGACTCCATATGACCAGACATGTCTTGAAAGGAAATATCACCCATGCACGCCAAAATCCAGCAAAAGTCGATAGGCTGTGTCACTAAGAAGCTGCCAAATGACCAGTGAAGGCAGCCTGTTGCACTTCTATCATAGGACCCCCATGTCAAACAGCCTTTTGTGATGAAAGATCTCAGAGGTAAAAGCTAGAAAGAATCATCTCTGCCCTCCATCACACAGTAAAATGTCTGTTAAGGATCAGTTCTACTTGAATGCTATGCTTGTGGTGACTGTCCTAACCTCATAAACCATAATGCGCAACATCTTCGTCTCATCTTGTGTTACTTCCTTCCATTGTATCCTGGATGAAAGATTCAGAGCTGAGATACTGACCTTCCTATCTTTCAAATGTTCAAATAAGAAAGATCTCCCTCTTCACTGTGGCTCAGTTTGTTTCAGGTATGTACAACTTCAAGAACCTCACTGGGTCCTGCAGATGACTCTGAGGCAAAGTGTCTAATGACAAAAGAAGTTTCACCATAAGTGACTGATTATGCATGGTAAGGAGTCTGTTCTTTGCAATGAAAGTCATCACAACAGAACAACAGATGGTCTACTGCTGGGATGAAATACGATGTATTGATCGCTGTGAGTAGTCTCCTTGTCAACGGTGCAGGATTAATCAGATTTGGTATTGTCAGTGAGCAATCTGATTGCAGAAGTTGACAGAACAATGCCATCATTTCTTACTTTTTTGTGCTGGGGTTAATGATGTTGGGATCAGTTGGATCACCATAACTGTTCCCTGTCTGTTTCAGGCAAGGCTGTATCTGAACCATTTCTAACCTTTGCCAATCTGTCTCGAACATGATAAATAGTGCAGAAGGCTGATGTACCTACTGCTGGTGAAGAGAAGGTGGAGCTTGCGCTGTCTATGAGGCCTTGTTGAAATGGTTTGCCTACTTTTCTTTATCACTGGAGAGCTCTCTGCTTCCATGAAGAAACTGACCACTGAGGTTGCACTGGCAGCTATGCTAATCATGTCCTCTTCTTTAATGGTGCACTTATTTGCCTTCCATTTAGATCTTGTGTGTATGGCCAGAAGTCCAATAACTTTCTGTCCAGCGTGTGCAGATTTCATGTCCACACATTCCAGGCATGTCATATGAGTACCCCCTGCCAGTTTAAAATGTGCACTGAGAGTACTTTGCCCCACTGATTGGCGAAACATGTTAAGACAAAACTAACACTGCACTGAAATTTGTCAAGCATCACCTAACTCACCATGGGAAGTGGACTCTAGTGAACAATATAAATGACTACAGAAATTACCCACACAAACCTCTGGTCTGTAATTATACAATCAGTGAGCAAAAGCATTTTATAAACTTACTATGAAGTTCACACTAATGAACAAATAAAATGCTGACACAACCTCTCTGGTCTGTAATTTTATCTGGTTAGTGACTGCAAACATACAATAGGTCAGTACAATTAATGAATGAATGCACTTGCAACCAGGGCAAGTTATAAGAAAATGGCACCAACATGTCTTGTATACCAAAATTGTTCTTCTAATCAAGTATGAAAAACTTCACGTCAGAAAGAAGAGAGTGAGAAATAGAAATATGGAGTGTACTTTCCTTATGCGACAAACTCCTTCAACTCACGAAGCAGTGTGGAAAATATCACCTGATACAGGATTTTTGTAAGGTCTCCAAAACAGCCTGTTTAACTTGCATGAGCAGAAGTAGTAATGTAAGTATGAACAGAATTCAGCACCAATCTCTGAATCCAAGGAAGATCATTTGGGTCTAACTCACACCTCTGTGAACAAACAACTTTTTTGGTGTTTTTACAGAAATAAAGTTAACTTTCGATATAGTGTTTATTCTTTTAAGGTATTATGATCAGGAAACATATCTGAAGAATAAATGTGACATCAGTTATAAACATCCTCCATGGGGTATGGATGGCATCAAATATTAACCATTACATTAAAACAAAAATACCTCAAAGGATAGAACATGTTGTTGAAAGTGCATTTTAATGATGGATTTATTTAAGATTTTACATCCAAGAAGAGATTCACAACTGAACATCGGCAAAATTTCTCATTTGCTGCCTCTGCACAAAGTCTGACTTGTGCTATTCTGTGCCCTACACAGTATGTATTCTAATTCTGTTTAGGGCAGTTCCAGTAAAACATATACCCCCCGGGGGGAAGGCAGTTTCAAATTCAACCAACCCACAACAGAAGCAATTTTAAAAATTTAAGATCCACCATCAGATATGTGTTAATCAAAAAACACTGCCCCCTACAGAAGCATATTTTTTTTACATAATTTCTGGCTATGGGTTAGTGCGTGGTAGAAACAATTTTAATATTGGGTTGGGGACAGAAGTGATTTAAATGACAGCTGGCTGGAGGTAATCTACTTAATTTTTATGGATCATATAATCTACTGCATATTTTTATTTATATTCATTCATTATAATCAATCTTTTGTCCTTTTGTTTGTTTGTCTGTCAGCCATGTATGTCTCTGATACTGTGAAATCACAAATTTTCTTGGTGGCTTATTATTTCTAGATGTCATTGATCAGTCCCTTAATACCTACTAATTTAATGTCCTTGAATATAGATTTTATATTAGGGATTTCTATTCTAATACAGAAATCATGAATTTGTATCCTTACTAAATTGTGTGTTTACTAAAGTGATCACTGTCTTGCTATTTTTCTTTGTTCTCATACATGCTGCTTTTGATTAAAATAATAGTTAAATCTTGTATTGCTTTAAATGTGTGGTCAGATGCTATGATTCCTTTGTTATTATTTTTTTTCAATAAATGTTTTGGTAAACTTATAATACATGATTTGTCAGAAAAAATCATTAATGCCTGTGAAAGCAATGTCGCATTATTTCTGCCTACTTTTACACTATATCATTTCTTGTAAGAACACATATTTCAGTTACCAACGTCTTATTTTTATGCCTTGTTGCAAGACTAATATAAAGTTTTAAAAAAAAGAAATATAGCAAGTCAAACATTTTTATATCATAAATTACATTTTAAAAATGGATGAAAGTCAAGGAATCATTTTTTCCCAGAGTACTCATAAAATCAATGTCATTGCAGTTAACTGTATTGTCAACAGCACCATCATCATCACTGATGGCCTAGCTGTAACATTCTGTACTTTTAATCCTGTTGTCATAGGTTCCATCTCCCACTTCTAGTCTTTCATACAAGACTTGTACCTATGGTCTGAGGGGCTTTCATGGCAGAGTATAAGATGCTTGCCTTGTGATACAGATCTGAGGGGCTTCCATGGCAGAGTGGTACAAGATGTTTGTCATGTGATTACTTGCCTCCAATGTGTAAATGAGAATGTTGCCAGCTACTTGTGGAAGATCAGTGGTTCTACATAAGTGGTGTTTGGTGTCTCAAAAGTACTTGGATTTTCTTCAGCAGTAAAACTGGCTTCCATATATAGATTCTCTTCATCTGAAAATGGTGTAAAGGCCATAATGATCTACCGAAACTGGATATCTCATGTCTAAATGACTTCGGCTGTTGGAGATAAACATCAAATCAACAGAGGCTCCATGTGTCCTAGTGTACTAAGGTGCTTGCTTTTACAGATCACTTGCACATCTCACTGAGTGAGTTTTTGTCACAGATCAACCAATTTGGGTTGGTGGTCTTTCAGGGTTCTTCCTCCACCTAATATACTGTTAAAAACCTAAAAAAACCCCAAACCAAACCAAACTAAATCAACCAACTAATCAACTGTGGCAACAGCAGCAAAGGTACTAGTCCATCTCTTTGCCACTGCTGTATGAGTTTATCAATTTTGACTCTAGTAATTTTTGTAGACCTTTGAATATTGTCAATTATGCCTTTCTGACCGTTACCTAAAAGTCATCATCAGTTGGTACAAATGGATTTTTCATGGTGAGCATGAGATGGAGAAGTTTTGAGCAATCCTGCATCACATGCTGCCGAAAAGTTTACATTTTAGCTCACATAAAGTTTCTCTAACAATGTCCATTGTTCCAACCAGAACTGTTATAACTTATTCAAGCTATACTCACCGATATCTGGAGATGTGCATCTGTAATAAATATTTGTAACAAAGTATGAGAATGCATCAGTGTTTTTCAATATGATGCATTTGAACTGAGCAACAACCAGAATCAGCAAACCAAGAAATGAGATTATTCACATCTCTCTGGCAGAAGTACAGTGTATAATCATAATCTGCCAAAAGATTTTTCAATCTTTAAATTTGCCAAATTTTTTTCCAACCACACTGATTCAGTGGACATAATCACCAGAATGGACAGAAACAGATCAGAACAGATATAACCAGAAGGTTAAAATTGATTTGAGTAGCTAAATTCACGTGGTTTAGTTAACTGTACATCCTTTATTGTCTTCCCTTTGATGTAATTTCTTACTGAAGCTGAGAAAATAATGTTGCACACATCATAAAAGAGGCACACTTCTACTCATTATTGTTGTTATTATATTTCTCCATTCCAGCCTGTTCTTATGATCTTGTACCCCACATACTGTTTGTCATGTTTATGATATGTATCTAAATTTGTCACTTACTTTTGCTACTACTATACTAATTGTTTGTGAATATGCATATCAATGTGAAATGCAATGGGGAGACTAAATCCAAGATAGAAAACCCTACATTTCTGGATGTATTCTGCTTGGATTCCATGTTTCTGCACAAAACTCAAGAGCTCAAGACTCGCTGTACTAATTCAGTTCCCACTGTAAACCTGTGCAAACACCATGATATTAAAATTCAATAACTTAAAATTTCGAGTGCTCATGATCAAATTTGTATCAGTATAGACACATCTATGAAGACAGCTTTTGTGAAAACATAACAGCTGCACCATTTTCTGGATCTGCACAAATTTTAAATGTGTGCTTTCAATACTACACCAAAGAGTCAGGTGCTGATTTCAGTAATGAATCTTCCAAACTCAGGTCTGTAAAAAAGTGTAAAGGGATGGAAATTATGTTAATAAAACAATGTCCCTGACTTTTTTCAGTTACAAGTAGGACAAGCTCTCAAAAGATTCTTTTTACTAAAATCTTACTTTCATTATCAACCAATCAGGGACAGTCAAACCATGTATAATCTATTTTATATTCACCGATTTATAGTATGGTTCTCATTCTTTCATATCTGTAGTAATGTGAGTCCTTCAACAAACTCTCAAAAGTTGTATGCCTTTTTCAACCATGCTGACTAGACACACTGTAAGATAATGTTCAAGTAAGAGAAATACCATGGGATAACCAGACCAATAAAATCAAATAAAATGGTCAAGTTATCTCCCCTGCAGGGATGCTGCCAGGATTTCAGGATTTAATCTAAGTTTTGTGTGTGTGATCTCTAGTGAGGAAGTGGTGGCAGGAGGAATAGCCATTGTTAAATATCTCCCTAACACTTAAATATCTGTCACTCTTTCTTACTGTTCCACTCTGTAAAGATTCTTCTGATATCAAAATACTCAAAGAGATGTCATCTCTAGTTGTATAGCGATTATTACTGTGATGTCATTGGGCATGGTCATGTGGTTGTGGTGGGGTCTTGGTTGGGATGGCAGAAAGACCATAGGCTTACTCCATATTTGACAGCTAATTATGATGTTGTCAAAAGAATTAAACTTTTTCTAACAAATCAGTTGGACTCGGATTATATACTTGATTCATAGTCAAAGAACAGATTCTGAAATTGATGTGTTTATTTTGGAGCCATGTTCTTCCATCACATTCAAGATCTGAATATACCAATGGTGAAATTAGAACAGCTGCATCCTAAATTACTATCATGGCAACTTTAAATGTTATTTAATGTGAGACTTTAATGTCAGAACTCATAGCTTCAGTGATTTTTGGGTTAAAAAATGAATTTCTTCTCAAACAACTCAATTTGGTGCAGCTTACATTGTTTTTTTTTAGTCATACTGAGAATTCTTGATGTGTACAAATTGAACAAGAAACAAAGAACATCAGATCAGGAAATTAATACTGTTTGGGAAAAATTGATAGGAATATGCAGAAATAATGATAGTATTATTTAAATGGAATGTGTGGTTACAATACGAGTGCTGGTTCTATAACTTTGCAAAATACATCTTGTACAACTATTCTGTTGTTTCTAACAACACTCTGTAATATGTTAATAATTTCTGTACACATGAAGTTGACCCACTTTTACTTTAGTCCCTTGCTAATTAATAGTTTTAGATTTTACAACAAAACTAAGCACATTTTACCTTTTGACAATAACACATGATCACAAATATTTAGATTGTGAGAAAATAGAACTTACAAATTTATTAAAAGTATTAGTACCAGTAAAACTAAAGGTTATGGTAAAAAAAGAATCAGGATGAACAGATTAGTAGTGTAGTAAAGAATCCATATATCAGAATGACATCAAGTATTTTTTCATCAGTTTCATCATTAGTTAATTACACTGCTTCAAAATGTTGTGTACTAGATAATAGCAATCCAATTTGTAATACAAATACCAAATGATGGCTTGGAACTAAGTGCCAAAAGGTCTGCAGAAAATATTAACATCCTCAAAATATACATAGGAATAACCAAACACAAACAGGACAAATCTTATCAATCTTGCTTTGAATTTACACATTTCAGTCAGTTTCTTATGTTTAATGTCATTCAATTTTTGCACATAGAGAGCATGTACTTCAGTTGGTAATACATCTGCATGATATGAAAGTTAGTCTCATTATTCTTCGTTGCCACAGTGGTTCTGCCAACTAGAGATCTACACACACTTAATTATGTTGTATGGGGATTCTCTGATGTTCCCTATGAGCATTAATCTGTTGATTGTTTCTGAATTTAATATGATCCTCCTCCTCCTCTGTGTACGAATATTATTCTGTGCTGAGATCTCCCTTTAATTGCCTACTGTCTGAAACGCATATGCATAACTAGCTTGAACAAGTTACTGTTCTTTATGGTTGTGCAATTTTCAACATCTCACAGGTATGGCCCCATGGGTATTCTCTTTGATATCTCCGTTCCAAAAAGAAAAGTTTTCACTAACATGAACTCTGCCAAAGATTCACTTTAATGCCTCTTATGCCAGATTTTTTTCTCTTCCATAATGCTGTATTAGGGTTTTAAGTCCAACTTTCCCATAGTCTACTTGTTCAGACATGGGTATCTTGAATAAATATAACCGGCATCCTGTCCATCCAAGAGTGCAACACGTACATCGGACTCGCACTAAACATCAATTTTGGGCTCAAAATCACACACAGTTATTTCCAGCGACATTTTCCCAATGTCCAACAGACTGATATACATGAAAGTCATTGTCATCATAGCTATCACCAGCCAGTATTTGCCGATTGAAAACGTTGTCTGACGACAAACCCTGTTGTGATTCAGCCATTTTGGTTTCCTGTGTGGCCCTTATTTGAAACACGCATTTATAAAACTTTCATGATGAAAGTAAGGTTAAAACTACCATAAAATGCTTGTTCCAGGGCCCAATGAACCAATCAAATTTATTTTAACAGCCATTCATGTCGAACCGAAGCATCCAACTATTTTAGCATTTGCCTTCCTGAATCTGGATTAACATCAAACGCTGTGATACTGCTACTGGCAGCACATATTACGTCGCAAAATGCACTTTTAAAGTTAAAAGTTGAATAAAAATTGCATTCTGCGCAAAGCATGTTTTATATCCGCGACGTTGACGTAATTTGCGGAACGCGTATCACTGTTTTAAAAGTACGCGAATTCGTACAAATTAGGTGCACTTGCGTGTACTGGCATCATTTTCTGACCCAATGTTTTATTCACGTTAGACCGCTAGGAGGGGGTTAGATGCGATTTTAAATATATAGTCGTTTTTTTTCTGACAACCCCACCAGCGATTTCTCATTTTGTTAACACAACCCACAACAGAAGTGATTTTCCTAATCAACCTTCCACTGTCAGAATCAAAACAGTTTGAAACACAACCTCCTACAGAAGGTTTTTTGAAGTGCCGTCCCTGGGGGGGATATATGTTTTACTGGAACAGCCCTTAGCAGGGTCAATACATATTATTTATGTTTTTTTGCAGCATTTTAAATCTGAAGATCAGTTCTGCGAAGACTATATACAAAAGGATCATGGGAATTTAAGATCCAAGACCTGTTTGCCACCCATTTCTAAAAAACACCATAAAACTGCAAGCCAATTACAAAAACAGTTGTTCGTTTTGAATATGTTAATGATACATGTAGTACCTGTTTCTTTCTCTGTTTTCTGACATGTGCAATCTTTTCATCCAGTGTGGATGTATCTAATCTCTTCTTGCTAAACTGCAGTGCTGGAGGTTTGTAGAGGTTGGCATATGGATCAGACTGTAAGATACAGAACAGGACAAAAATAAATACATTTAATTTATAAACTGCAATGTAAAATATACCACTAGTGCATAAGTCAAATAAAAGTAATGCTGATTCTATTTATTAATCATTAGTGATTTTACCAGGGTTCTGGTATACTAAAGAAAAATGTTGCCTATTTTTGTTAGATCCATGAATGGGCTCCACCATGTTCAAACAGTCTATAATAGAAAACCAGCCACGAAAGGAACTAAAAAATTGTTGCCTTTTTTCACAATCAAGTTTAGATAAGAATTTAATAAACTGGGTATTTTACTCCATGGTTTGGAAATAGCCAAACCTGTCCTAATGACCACCTGTATGTAACAATCACCTGGTCATAGTGGTCATTCTATTCCCCACCCAATTTCATATATTAACCTACATAAATATTAAGTGCGTAACGGTCACCTGCCTTCTGTGGTCGGCAGACCTGGTTACAGTGGTCACTTGTACATGTCAACAGTAACTGCTCAAAGTATGCAAATTAAACCTTAGTTTGATGAGCAAAGCATTGTTTAGATAACACATTATGTAAACTGATTTCTAAACATTTATATCTTGAAGGTCCACACCTTACTGCAGTTACACTAGTTCAAACATGTCAATATATCGTGTTTGAAAGTGAAGCAGTTTTTATCCTTACAGGAGAGGGTCAAAGCAATTAATCTGATGCATAGTGGTAGTAGTCTTGCTGTCCCAGCAGAAAGTAAATTTTCTAAGTGAATTATCTTTCACTGAAGCTACTTACCTGATCACATTAATGTCTGGGATATAAGCTTACTACATTCTGAATCTAGAACTCCCAAAGATGGCAAACATCTTTTCTTTCTATATCATATAGACAAAGGGCAATAACCTTTTCCCATTACCTCCTCTTGCCACCACCTGATGTCACTAGTTTTAAGCTGCATGATGGATCAATGAGTATGCTAGCATGACCAGGAGATGGGAGGGTTTCAAAGTAATGTGATCAGCTAAATTTGCTTTCTCTTTTGAATATGTTCCATAATCACATTAACATTAGCAGAATAAATAATAAGAGAATGGAATGCTACAAGGGAAGAAGGCTGAATTTCCTATGTGAAAGATAATCCACTCATTTAACTTAGAACAGCTGATACTCACATAGCCTGACTGGTTAAGAAGAAAATTATTGGACTCTTCTTACCAACAAAAACTTATGGGAGAATCCAGTGAAAGCACTAAGGATACCCATAAGGCAGGTTTTGATGACATTAGCAAGGTTTGGTGAATAACTGAACCACAGCCACTGGGCCCACCAGATTCAGTTCTTGTCTCTGGGAAGCCAGGTCCAGGAGATAGAAACTAGAGCAGGTTGACTATGCTGCTAGCTAACAGCTTCTATTATGTCTTGTATCACAACATTGCATTCAAAAGTGAGGCAGTGCTCAAAGAAGAAATTTTTAGACACAGGCCCAGGGCTGGTGGCTTAAAAAAAATTACAAGCCCTGGCTTAAATTCCACAAGCTGGTACTCCAATTTCCATATGCCCAAAATTTTCCCCTTTTAATATTATTTGTCAAACAACATTGTGAGTGATACAGTTGAAATATAAATTCAATAGGGTTCAATAGTGGGGTTTGAAGGTAATACAAGTGTCATCAGTGTTCATCACTACAACCACTAGAGACTGGATAGTCCTGGTATTCAAACTTCTCCTCTGGATTCTCTGAGTGAATCCTAGTCAGAACCAAGCTGATGTATGTACAAGGAATTAATTGCCTCCCCCTTTATTTTATTAGCTGGTAAAACTCCTCTAACCAGGAGTTTTGAACTTATTTTCGTTGGCCTTTGCTGATAGCTAATCGCTGCCTAAATCAACTTCAGAAGTGAGTCACACTTAAAACTATTCTGACAATTTAAATGATCATGCTTTGTGTTGTATATATGCAGTAAAATCTGACTTCAAAGACACGATGCCACTGTTCACAAACTTTCAAAAATCTGTAATACATATGGCTTAAACATTGTCATTTGCTGCGATGATATGTAATAACTTCTGTTCTCCTAAACTTATCTAGCATCTCTTTGGTCTACCTATATTGGGTTGTTTCACATTCTGATCATACCCTATGCACATTAGCACAATGGGCTCGTCCACTAACCTCTCACTAGCTGTTGTCATCCAATTAAGTAATATGTGAAACCTGACCTCTCTGCCTTTTAATTGCCACTACTTAAATTGCCCAAAGGATAGTTTTACATCAGTTCTAATCATGACTGTTTACTGTTTATACATTCTGCATGTAACGGGCAGGTACTGAAATGGTATTTTGTTCTATTCTCGAAGATTACAGAAACTATGCTTTCTTGAAACACAATCATGTCAGGGAGTATTACAAAATCATGTCATGTTAAAATGACACATGTTACAGTTTGATTAAAATCAGATCTCCATTTCACATAGGACAGTGATGACCTGATTTTAATCTGATTGCACCATATTATGGCAAGTATGTCAACATCTTGAAAATACATTTCCACATTTCATCAGTGCGATCAAAGTTTTCTCTGAAAAATTTGATTATTTTGTTTTTGACAAGCCCAACAGGCACCTCTCTTAAAATGCAAGACGGGCCCAATCTGAAATTAGAGGGGCCACGGGCATCGGGCTTTCGGACTTTTTTAGTATTGTGAGGCTCACTGAGATTGCTCTAATTCATGGTCTGAAATCTTTATAAGGCAACCCTGACCTATTTTGAAAAATTGGCAAAAATGAAAAAATTATGTATACAACCTGAGGTAGATATGTCATCATGAACAAATAATCCAAATTTGATGATGGATGGTTGAAATTCCAAAGTATATGAAGTGGATTTTCAGGAGGTCAATTCATGATGGTAACTGATCAATGGCAAAAATTTAAAACTAGTGACACCTGGCAGAGGCAAGGGGAGGTAACAGGCAAGTTTATTGTCCCTGCCTATATCATATAGCCATAAAAGATGTTTTTATTTTTTTTTAGAGGGCTGAATGTGGAAAGTAGTAATCTTATATCCCTTATGTTAAGTGATTATTAAGCATAAGTAAAAAAATGACCGATTTTGATAACAAAGTTCATCTTTGAAAAGAAATGCAAGTTGCACCCCTCTGAAGTCATTCAATGTTTAAAACTTATCTGTAAAGGTAGGTTACGTTTTGATGCATAGGTCACAAAAAATAGCAATATACTGCTTCTTTTGATTCCCTATTCATCATAGACTTCCCACAAATGCAGATTGTCTTTTGATCTCTGCAACAAACAACTTTGGACTAAATGCTTAGAAGTATCCATACTTTAGAAAGATAAAACACATAGATGTTCTTAAATGCAAATACAGCTAGCTGTCTTACTAAAGCAGCAGTAAATTCTTCTATCAAAACAATCCATACCTGTTCTGAAAATGAAAAACTTTGGTTGAAGTCTGATCTTTTTGGTTTCTTTTTCTTTTTCTGTGTCTGAACCTGAAAGAAAAACAAAGATGTGAACCATAAAGACATTCATGTACACGTAAATAATTTACACGATAAACTAATGCAACTGTATCAAGATCAAAAGAAGAAATGGAAACCAAAACCAAATATGGTGTAAAACTTCTACAGTCAGTAAAGAATTTCCTGCAACTCAAAATACTTTTTAACATCCAAGTGTTGAAACCGTCCTTGATATTTAAGAACAATAAGATTTTCAAATCACCCAACATGGCAGCCATATTGGATGTAAGATTGGCACCATTTTCATTCAGTACCAACATGACATCATTACAAGACCTCCAGTGAAATCCCCATGTTCATATGAGCACCCATTCAGAAAAGACTAGTAACAAGAGTTTAATGCTTTGTGTTTTTATTTAGGACCAACTAGACATCATAATTAGTCTTCTGGTGAAAACCCCATGTCAGTATGATCTGACATTTGAAAGGAGTAGCAAAAAACCAATTTTCAAGACGGCTGCTATGGATGCCCTACTGGATGTCAAATCTGCACCATTTTCATTTAGTACAAACTAGACATCAAAAGTCTGGTGAAAATCCAATGTGGTGGCCAGATTGGATACCAGAATGGCACAATTTTTATATAAGACCAAGCAGACAGCATAATAAATCTTACAGTGAAAACCTACCAGAATGGCACAATTTTTATATAAGACCAAGCAGACAGCATAATAAATCTTACAGTGAAAACCCCATCCTGATATGACTTTCTGTTCAGGAGGAGCAGCAATAAAAATATTTTCATGATGACTGATGTGGTGGCTTAGGTTGTAAAATTAGCACCATTTTCATTTAGGACCAACTATACATCATAAGAAATCTTTTGATGAAAACCCCATGGTGATATGACCATCCATTCAGGAGGAGTAGCAATAAGATTGCTGGATGGCTGCACTGCACCATTTTTTGTTTAGGACCAACTAGACCTTAGGATGAATGTGTTTGTGTGTGTAAAGTTTCATTGTAATTCCCCCAAGTAAGTTATGTGGAGTAGCGATAACAACCTTGTGCTAACTGAAATATATTATTTAGAGAAAGAAACAGACTCTTACTCATTACCTCTTCTTACCACCACTAGGTGGCTACCCATCAACTAGAAGTTTTTAAGAGTTTATCATGGTATAAACTGTCAGTTGCCGAATCACACAGCAAATAATGCCTGAAGGGTGTTATGTAAGCTGTGCGAGTCAGCAATTGACAGTTTATACCATGATAAACTCTGAAAAAACAACATTAAACTCTTATAATTGCATTTCTTTATAATTTTATTTTATTTATTTATTTAATTTAATTTTGTTCTTTAAAAATATTTCCTATCAGTGTTAGAGCCTTATTTAAGCGTATGAATTCTTGTTGAGGGTTACATAGCTATTTATAGAACAGAGAATTCTTCTGTAACATAATAGCTACATCAGCACAAACAAATTCTACCAATGGCAGGCGATCCAAGGTTTTGAACATTCTACAGCATGGTCTTAATATTTTATCGAAATTGGCATATGTGATCTGTGTAGAAGTTCAATATTCAAAGAAAAGGTTCTTTTGTTTTGTTTGACAAATTAATGACTATTTGATTTTATGCTTTCATGAGTTCATTGTGATTTGGAAGAATCGCTATTGTCCAGACACATAAGTAACCAATTTTCACTTCCTTAAATCTATTTTTGTCTTCATCAACAATTTAGGCTACCTACAGGGGCTACTTAGAAGTGAAACTGAGAATATTGGTAAATGGTTATAGTGATGGGGTTCAACAGTCAAACAGTGCATGACACTGACCCTGACAGTTACGATGGGGAGACTAATGATTTATCTCCCACCCAACCCCACATCATAACTATCAGTCGGCATCTTGCACTGTAGGACTGTGAGTCCAGTTGTTATAATGTTAGTCTTTGAACCTTCCTCCTCCCAATCCATATATCCATTTACCAGTAGTTTTAAATTCATCTGTAACGATCCACTGTGAAAGTGCTGTAACCCCAATGTTGTTCTTTGCAGATTTTGAGTTTCCCAACTTTTTTCAATAGTCAAAGAAAGAATTATTTATCTTCAGAAAAATTACAAAGATTTCTTATTTGATTCTGTCAAATTAATGTATTAAGTTTTCTAAATAAAATATAAAACCACTGTTTTTATTTCGTTTTAAAGGTATGCATTGGGTATGCCTTTCGATTCAGTGTTTGTATTAGTTCCTTTGCATGTGACTCTATTTATAGAAGCTAGTATAAAGTAGTTCTCCTTGCAGTTTACACAGAAATAAATGCAACTGGGTCTGATCACATGGTTATGTTCTGACCAATGGAAATCTTCCATACATTTATGCAACTGCAATTATTACCAGTTTAAGCTGAGAGATGAGGATGGATACATGGGAGCATTTAACAATAATGTGATTGGTTATGTATTCAGAAAGACATAATTACAAAAATATTAACCTTCTATTAAATAGTCTGTGATTACATTAACATTATGACAATAGGTAAAAGGAGGAGGAAATGCATCAGAATCCAGTCTCTAACATACCTGGTTGAACTTTCCTTAAATTTTGACATCTATTTAGCATCCAATCACTAACATATTTACCATCTGAGAAAAGGAATGGCTGAATTCCTAATATGAAAGATAAACTGCTAACTTAATAAAAGTCACTAGGAACTCCATGTTACTCTTGCCTTGGGATGCTGCTGCTTTCCAAGCATGTGCCAGCAATTTTAAAAAAAAAATGTACACATGTTCTATTCTGACAGGAATTAATACTAAAATAGCAAGTGTTCTGAAGGATTTAATGCCATGGGTCAAAAGAAGAGGGATTTTACTTACCATCTGCATACAAAGGTCAGTCAAAATAAATTTATCAATTACTAATGAGTGGCCGATAATCAGAACTAATCAGTGGGTGAAAGCTTCATTCAAACTTGTGCCCAGCACGGTTGTGTCTACAACAGTAATGTCAAAAGGAATAAAAAGCAGGATCTACTTGTTGGTCTATAGTTTGAATATACTTCCCCATCTGTTTGTTGTTGTTGTTGTTGTTGTTGTTGTTGTTGTTGTTGTTGTTGTGGGGCTTAACGCCATTTTTCAGCACACGATAGGCTATACATGGCGGCCAGTATTAATGGTGGAGGAAGAAACCGGGAAATCCCCGGAAAGAACCACCAACCCACCCCCATCTGTTTGTACCCTTCCCCTGATTTAAAAAATGAGAAGCACAAATGAGATAAACATGCACAGAACTTAGTTAGCTCATTTATTGATTTTAATTTCAAATCTGACTATGCAAAGGTGGGGGGGCCTAAAACCATTATCGTTTGCAGATTTCATTCCAAATCGAAGTTTTCAGTATAAAAGATGAAACTGCTTGCCAGTCATTTCCAGTTCCTGGACAAGGCCATCTTCAGTGAAGGGTTGTATGCATAACTATGCATTTACGTACATATAAGGAAAATACTATGTCGTCCACTTCTGATATTTACAATGTTGAATCAAGCAAAGGAAAAGAATGACAAGTACAAATTTGCACTTCATATGGATTTAACAAGCAGTGTAATTTCTATGTGCATGTGTGCAAATGGATATAACTCGTAATGCTCAACATTATGGTAATTTACAGAATTATCCATCAGTTACCAAATAGGATGAACTATGTCACTCTGCCATCTGAGGAAAATAAACTAGCCCATAGTGTATGCAATATGGCACCATGTTAGTACTGAAAGTCCAGCATATCTGTTTACTCATATACACTCAAATATACTCAAATATACACATTAAATATATCTTTCTTTGTATATATATATAGGATGACCAGGTTTTAACCATTAATTGGTGAATGTAGTCGTTTTAATAATGAGCGTGTATAGGTTCTTACAGCAAATGGGGTCCTTTTCTGGAATAGGACTTGCATGTCAACATGCTCTTACCACGGTTTAAATCAATATCTTGATTTTTAAAAAATGTAAGAAGAATTAGAAAGTTTGAAAGGATTTGGACTTTGAAGTCTACAGTAGAAGGAAATTACATTCATTCGCCTAAATTAGCTGGACATAAAACTTGCTCAGCACTGGACAAGAAATCGTTATCAACATCTGGCATATATAAGGTGATCCTTAATGAGCTGACAGCGGTTCTTTTATCTGATGACTTCATTCCACGTAATGTCCCCGACTGATAAAATGAATTCGATTCTCACAGGTTTGGTTATTATAATTGTTATACTGCAAACTCACAATTAATCTTTTAAGAGTTAGTAACATAAAGGGAGATGTGAATGCAGTAATTAGCATACAGTTAATTGAGATACAGATTTGTGACCGTGTCTGAACACTGAATTCAAATAAGAATCTCTTCAACAACTCCAGTTTATATTAAAAAATAATGATAACTGTTGAATATACAATATCTAGCTTTGAAAGAAATCGAGAAAATAAAGATTTTAGAAGCACTTTTAGCATCCATTCTTACTTCAGTTTTCGAAGCCAATATCAAGTTTTTATTGCAGTTTCGAAAAGTATACACTGATGCAAATGAAGATTACAAAAACCTTTGATATTACTTGGTTTCATAAAAAATGTCGAGAAAATGAATTTGTTGGAACTTTTAGCAGCTGAAATTTGGATTTCGGTTAAGTTTCATAGTGGTTGTGGAAACAAACTTTCTTATTAAACATTATCAAATGAAGGAAATCTTTTGTAAGGCTAACAGTTAAGGTAATTTTCAATATAGATAGCTTTTGAGAATAAATTAGCTTAAATAATCATTTCAAAACAACATTTATCGTCTTGGCCTACATTATTTTTTTGTAACTTTTTGCAACTTATTGTAACTTTTCGTAAGTCTTTGTAACTTGTCTTAAGTTTCACAAGTTTTCATACTTTTTCGCCAATATTTTGTAACTTTCCTAAAATTTCGCAACATATTGTAACTTTTTGCAAATTTTCATAACTTGTCGCACTTTAGTCATACCTTTTATCTATCTATTGAGAGAACATAGATTTGTATTACCTTTGTAAGGCTTTTCCAACATCATATACATCCCCACTGAAAGAACACTTTGTGCAAAGAAACTCCAAATAATCGCGAGACCATGATCTCAAGTCTTTTGCACTCATGGAAATACAATCTCTGTGGACCCATTGTCTGCAATTTGTGCATTGCAGAGTGTCAGTTTCACATTCACTGGAACAAATGACATATGGATATTGATCCATCCTTTCTGCTTATGTTTGTGTATGTGATAATATCGGTATTGTATAAAGCTTTTATGTCAAAACATTTACTGCTCAGTTATGAAATGTGTGCATAATCAAAGTCAGGCATGATTTCCTTAGGAGCACAATTAGCGAATAATGACAACATTGAGCAAAAGGTGCCATTTCTTTAATGTGCGAGACATATTGTTTTAGCTTGAACAAGAAATGGGTTCAAAGGGATGACAATAAAGGGGGTGCAGTCAAATCAAAAATGAGTTAAGCGACTTCAAAGCTATATTAAACCGACTTTCTCTGTCCATTCCAAATTCAGGGACTCAAAAGCAATTGTTTTCTTAATCAAAGGGAGGACAATAAAGGTGTGTGCAGTCAATTAGAACATGAATTAAGCGACTTAAAACAATATGAATTAATCGACTTGCACCGTCCGTTCAAGAGATTACCTCCATTCCGGAATGACCAGACTTTATCATACCACTTCCAGAATGATCAGCCAGTATGATACCTGTTTAATCAAGTATGACTGTTTGACGAGTGCTTTAACTAAGAAAGAAGTAAATAATTCGTATCAAAATTGCTCTAATCATATTTTATTTTGCTCTGTAATACTATTAAAACAAAAACAAATCATAATTCCTGTGTGTACACTGATATATACACAGAGAACATGTAAATACAAGTGTATTTCGGTGTGTATTTCGGTTTTTCAGTGTATTTTGGTGTTTATAGTAACCATATTAATTACACTTAAATTAGTGGAACAGTCAGTATAGGCTGCCAAGTGTGCGAGATATTCCTGAAACTTTGACTATTCGTTCTGATGTCAAGCGACATCGGAACGAGTAATCAAATGAACAACCTCATCTTCGCTTTCAGAACTTTCACCAATAATATCCACTTCATTCGAATCAATTGTTCCAAGCAGCCCCAGATGTCCTAATTCCGCCATATCGACAGATTTAACATCGGAACCGACATTGGAACACACTATACAAAGCCGTTATTTGGGTAGTAAGACATAGCACTAAAACAAAAACATGTGCTATGTCTTACATTGTAGGACTACGCGAAATGTAGCTTGAAATATCAGCGTTTATTCGCGAGAAACGAGAGAAGTGTTCTCCCTTGTAGTTATTATACAGTATAGTACATGTATGACAGGTAAATTGTAAGCAACAATATGAGCCCCTGTGAGCACGTTTTGCACCATCACGTTTCTACGAAATTAGGGTCTTAAACGAACATAGGTACCTGCCACACATTCCACTCATGTCTACACAGTATTATGCCGAAAACGCAGATTGCAAGTAAGATATGTTTGACTCTACTAAACTATTTAAATGAACAACCTCATCTTCGCTTTCAGAACTTTCACCAATAATATCCACTTCATTCGCATCAATTGTTCCAAGCAGCCCCAGATGTCCTAATGCCGCCATCTTGACAAATTTAACATAGTTTTAGTTTCGTACCCAGGTCTTTACGGTTAGACTATCTAGAAAATTTAATAATCTATTTATATGTCCAATTTTTGGAACGATGAATATAATTTCGTTTTGGTTGTTTATTTTCAATTCGCACTTAACACCCCCCAAAAAAACAACAAAGCACCCCCACCCCCCAAAACAACAAAAGAACAAAAAAATAACAAACGCAATTTTCAACTAAAACCGGGACAAAGCGATGTGCAGTAAACCGGGAAGAGCTTTTATTGCAACTCAACAATGCTGCTCCAGCTGTGGAAGAGACAGTCATTACATTATCTTCTAAGCCTACATGCAAATACTACCTGATGTATGGTCACAATTGAATCTGTGGTATTCATAAACTGTGCAAATTTACTTTTGTTGCCTCAGAGCATTTTTGTGAAAAGATTGCAAATGCATTGATTCAGTCAAGATTGCATAAAAGTAATAAAATCATATTTATCTTGTGATTTACATTGCAAAACAGGCCCATGAGAAAACTGAATAAAATTTATGTATGACCTATTTAAACAGAGGATGACTAAACTAAAGTATTGCAGGCAAGTACATTGTTGAGATTGAGTCCAAAACTTAGAACTGAAATATACAAACACTGATAAATATTTTACGTACACTTGATTCTACTAGTGGTTGGACAAAAATAGTTTTAAAGGCCATATACTGTACATACCATTTTGTAGCTGAAATACTGCTTTAAAAAAATAACAGAGTGCAACAAAATTTAAAATAAAAGGGAATTATTACTCGTTCTATCCAGTGCACATATTAAAGAAAACAGTTGCAGCCAGTCCACTGGGGGAACAAAAATTTTATACTGGGGGAAGATGTGTAGTTGAGTAATTGGCTTAACAAGGCTAACATGTATACACAACAAGCTGTTAATTTATTACCTTATTATTGTAATCTGGAAAGTTTAAGACAAAGACAGAATGTTTCACAAAGTGTTATAAGTAATAAAATGGATCCAAGTTGGCACATGATGACTTTCAAATCTTTTGAATAAAAATTACCAACCTTTGGTAGAGGTGAGATAAAAAAATTGAGAGACTTACCAAAAAATGATTTGGACAGAAACACATGAATTATTATTTTGAGTTTTTGCATTGTTTAATTGTTATTGTGTTGTTCAAGATATATTTTTGAGAAATATTTATGGGAAGTTCATGTATTTTTGTTTGAGTCATGCCACAATGCCAAAGCATGCACTTTCTCTGAATGTAAAAAATCACCAAGAAATATGAGACTCTGGAATACACCTTAAGTCCAACTCAGGAACTTCTTCTTCATGGCAAACTTATTTTGGAAGGGTACTGGAGACCAGCCAGGACTCCGAAAAACACAACCATGGTAACACAAACATCACTGCAGGCTAAGCACAATTGTTTTGTCATTACAACTTCAAATGCAGATATAGAGAGTACAGTCTCCAATTTTCATGAAATATTAAGTCACTGAATGGAAATCTGGACCAGAAAATAGCAGAGACCCTGTAAAGTGTAAAACTTAATAACCCCATTGAATGCCGTTAGTGGTGACCCCTTTGAATGCCGTTAGTGGTGACCCCTTTGAATGCCGTTAGTGGTGACCCCTTTGAATGCCGTTAGTGGTGACCCCTTTGAATGCCGTTAGTGGTGACCAGTCAGTATCATGAGAAGGAACCTAAAAATGCATCTGGATTTTATTTTCTTTCAAGTCCTTGCAGTGAACTATGATATACAACTCTTCCTTTTTCATTTATCTGTCAATTATTATTCAAATATTTTCCACTGGAATCTGATCCATGTTCAAAAGTTGCAGTTTTATTACAGAATAAGAGAAAACATATTCTGTGAAAGAAAATCCATTTTATTCTTTTCAATCCCCCCCAAAACATGTAAAATTTATGTCGATAAACAATCTACTGGTTTAGAAGCCAATCTACTTATCAAAATTTTTAAATCTATCTGATGCTTGATGCCTTGTTTCTGTCACATGTATGGTTAGAAGCCAATCTACTTATCAAAATTTTTAAATCTATCTGATGCTTGATGCCTTGTTTCTGTCACATGTATGGTTTTGTATAAATATCTCTCCTTTTCATAAATATTTGAATATTCCACTTTGTACAAATAGAGCAATAGAATGTAACATTCTTTAGCTTAACTTTCATTGATTATACAATTCAACTGCCATCAGCATTTTCCTCCTCTTTATTGTTATTATTTTTATTGTTGTTGTTGTTGATAATGTTTTTGTTTCTGGTGTTGACCTCAAACCACTGCAGGATTGGTTTTGTATGTTAATTTTGCAGAATGGCTATTTTCATTTCACCACATTCTTTTCATACAAATGATTTAAAATGATCTCCTTTCAGAATGAGATTCAAGATTCAATACATCATTATTAATTATTACCACTAACCCCAAATACATATCTAAAGTTCACAAAGTAATAATATATTGCACTTAATTTACAGTAATAACTGTATCATTCATTCAAAGAATCAGTTTTAAATTTATATCAAATACTATTTAATGGAATTGGCAGTAATCTGAATCTTGCGTAGTCACTGTATAATATTGGCCTTCTTAATATTAGATGAAATTATGGAGATAATTCTTAAAATTATAAAATCAATAAAAAACTTGTACAAAACACTTATCTATTCTTTTGTATCTCTTCCTTGTAAAACGTGACAGATATGTCAATTATCTATTTGATAGATTTATCTATTTTACCTGAAAGAAATGAAAATCTGTTCTTAAGTGAGAATTATACCAAGCATATAAACACTTTATTTGCACATTATTTGACAGGAATACTGTTGCAACAGTTCCTTCACTTGCTTGGAATGCTTCATGCTCAACATTAAATCATTATACTTTGAATGAAAAAGAAGAATACATGGGAAAATATTTTTGTGTAAACAATACAAACAAACCCCATTTCCCTATCCAACCCCTCAAATCAACTGACATCTACGTTTCAATGTGGTATACAAGAAATTTAAAAAAATTTATTACACTCAGTGCTCAAATTAGAAAATGTCTTGCCTGAACTTAAAATCCACAAGCCCAACAAGGCTATATTTTATGTTTTACTTTTGACACACCCAACTCCTTCTGGACCATTAAATGGACAGTCTCTTTTACTTGTGAGACTGAACTCTTGGTTGCACGTTGCTGTAGAGCAGCTCACAATTAACATGATTTCCAACAATTTGAATTCTAAATATTTGTGGCACACAACTCATGCGATCTCTGACTGTATGCCTTCTGCTATGCCTTCATGTTCAGTCTGTATATTTCATCATAATCTGTAGCAATGAGTGTTCAGGGTCCATGGACTAGTTTCATTTTTATAATGGTGCAAAAATTTCTGTGTTTCTCAGTCTGAGTTGAAAATACAAATAAAGTTGGAATGGCATTGGTCTTTTTTCTTAAAAATCAGTCAGTAAAAACAGAAGCTTAAAGTGTTGTGTGAAAGTACTGTGGATGTGTGACATTGACAGAAAACAGATTTAAAATACAATGTAATTATCTAAGTTATTTTATGCTGGAAAACACCATACTGGAAACTTTTATAAGTCACTAATGTTTGAGTTCAACCTGATTTTCAAACAATCACATAGGACCACTTGATATTTTTCATTATATGATGCATTATCAAGTCAGCTTGAGCAAGGGACAGCTTAATGATATTTACACAAGACAAGTTAGTGTTAATTATAGGTAATCAATGAAATACGGAGAACAAAAGTAGTAATGTTCGCCTATTCATACGTCATGTGCTTTGCTTTGTACACAGTCATGCCTTTTGATACAATTAAACACATTATCTTCATAAGATGAAGGGACCTACAAATGGAACTTCAGCAGAAGGAAGATTATTAATAATGTACCAGTGTCTTTAGAAAATGTTAAAAATACAAATGACAAAGTTCACCAGCACAATAAAGGCAACTTAGACAACCCTTTTTTTGGACAGATTTGATGGGCAACTCAAATGGAATATGGAAGGGGCCTGATCTAGATTCTGATGGGCCCCAGGCACTGGGCTATCAGATCTGTTGAGCTCTGCCACTACAGGAACTGTTGCTACTTCTTTTTTTGTATGTTGCTGACTCAATTTTTTTATTTCATTTTGTCAATATTTGCATATTTCAAAACTAAATAATTTGTAGCTAGATACTTAGGTAGAAATGACAAAAACCTGGACATGTTTTATTTTAAATCTTTAAGGACAACTAGTTCTGGCAGTACGAGGTCAGTGTTGTTTAGTAACCTCAGCAAAGATGAAGCAAGCAATCACTATTCATTACATCCTTTGGCATTTTAGTACCTGGAATGTTTCCAAAATATGATCTCTCTAAACACAAAAGCAATACAGTCTGATGTATCTAATATAAACAATATGGTCTACTTGACCAGTGTGTCAATGACTGAAAATAGCTCTGTGTGTGTGTGTGTGTGTGTTCGATTAATTTGGCTTTAACATTTTTAGTCATATTGCTATGATGTCTGCATTGTGGCAGTTTACAATATGTCTAGTATTGGGGCATGCCACAGACATATAGCATCATGTCCCACCCAGTCACATTATCCAGACACCAGGCCAACCAGTCCTAACACTACCCTCTTAATGTTTTGTGCCAAGTGAGGGAGCTGCTGGTACCATTTTTATAAGTCTTTGGTATGACTCAGCCAGGGTCCGAACCCATAACCTCCCACACCTGAGATGGACACTCTAACCACCTAGGCCACCCTAGCAGTCAAGAACAGCCATGGAATTCAGCATGATTAATGCCACAGAAAAAGAAATATCCTGAAAACTAACAATTTTGCCTGGAAACCCTATACATCTTTTAAAAGTAATCAAATCACTCACCCAGCAAGACGCATTTCAGCACAACGATTATATTCTGATGTAAAGTAAAGACTAACTTATTTCACATTTTCAAATAATACACAATCTACCTGACACTTTTATATCCTTACATAGTCATTGTTTTATCTTTGAAATAAGTATTTGAATAATTTAAATAAAAGAAACAAAATAATTTGTTTACATGCTGAGAAGTATTTTAAAATTCTTTGTTAATTTTTTTTTATGTATGGGTAGATTGCTTTTAAGTAAACACTACTATACAAAACTGAAGATATTGCTTTATAATGTTGCAAATTTATGTAAATGAATCACAAATCAAAAGAAAAATTAAAACAAAGCGATGTACCCGATATAAACTTTTATTGTATATTTCTAACCATCATATAAGTTACTAAATAATACTGTATTCAACAGAAATGCATAGCTGGCAATCAAAACATTATGGATTTGTGTCAGTCTACAATGCTGCAATGCAAAGTAATTGTTGGGTTCTAGTGTAATGTATTTTCGTAGGTTGAAGGCACATCTACAGCAGCGATGATTTATTTTATATTGAGTCTAAATTAATGACAAATAGGACTAAATTTATACAAATGGTCAATCTGTCATTTAATCAATGAATTCCTAATTTAAAACAAAAAATAATTCAGAAAAAAGAATTATTATAATAAATCCTGGTAGATAATGAGTTAAAAATAAAATAAGAACAAGATCTAGAATGGAAACTTTCATAATAATGCTCACTTCAGATTAACCAAAAGTTCAAACTTGTTAATGTTTTCAAGAGATGCCTGACAAGTACTTGATAAAATGTTTATTACAATAATGTATGTGTCCCCGGAAACAAGGATAGTATATGATCATTATATTGACTCCAGGTCAAAGGCAACTGCAAGTGTGTCAATGAATGAACTATTTTAACTTCAAATGATTAATCCCAAATAAGAACAAAATTCATCAAGGGATTTAGGAAATATAAATAATAAAAAAACCGGAACCAAAATTTTAATGCAAATTTTCTCTGAGTGACCACAAGGTCAAAATGCTCAGAAAGCATGTCAAAGAATGAATTGTTTCAGCTTCAAAACAATTCATCCCAAGTGAAAACAAAATTCATCATGGTGATAAGGAAAACACTGCAATAAATACAAATTTTGAGGCATTTAAAGACAGCAAGATCTGACTGATACTTTCTTTCCTGGGTCAACTTTTGTAGTGTATTTATAAATATTCAGCTCTAAACTTTAGACACCATGGGAATGTTCTTGGCTAATCACTGATGAATGGTACATAAGAACATACCTACTCTAATATTTGTCTTGTTATTCTTACTATTTTTAACATAATGTTTTTCAAAGATGTGAAAACAGTTCAAGAGCTAATTGTTTATCCAAATAAAAGCTCTTCCAGGTCATCAAAATATGTCTGAGTGTGTGAATCTGCTGTAGCCATATCAAGCAAATGTGCATTCCCAGAAGTCTGTGTTTCTGAATTGTTCAGACTGAAATTTACACTAGTCTGAGTCTCAACATTACTTGGTGTCTGATCAAATTCAGACACAAGATTTTGACTTGTTTGAGTCTCAGCAGTTGTAAGGCTTAAAATTGGCTCAAATCCAAGAGATTCATAGAAATTTCCCTCTTCCATCTGACCAAGAAAATATGTATTATCTGATGTCTGTGTTTCCACACTGCTTACATAAGCCAAGCTGCGGTTTATACAAATTTCTGATAAGTCCAGTGTTTGGGTTTGAATATCTGTAAGTTCCAAACCAGGAAAACTGCATGTATCATCACATGTCTGGGTTTCCATATGATTGACAAGTAAATCGAGGAAGTCAAGTTCAGATGCAGTTTGTGTATAGATGTCTGTAAACCCTGTTGAATTTTGCAGCATAATTCCACTAGACTCAAGT
This sequence comes from Megalonaias nervosa, assembly GCA_016617855.1. Lineage (NCBI taxonomy): Eukaryota > Metazoa > Mollusca > Bivalvia > Unionida > Unionidae > Megalonaias > Megalonaias nervosa. The sequence continues at coordinate 5,427 of JAECUM010003508.1, read as the reverse complement.
AAAGTATCAAAATCTGATGCTGTTTCAATAGTTTGCACTTCTGAATCTGTGGTAAAATTAATGGGCCCTTTCTGCTGTACATCATTTTGAGATGAAATTGTGTCCTTTGTACCCGTGGTAAAATCACCAGTATTTGAGGATGAAATCTCTGATCCTTGAGACACATTATGAGTAAATACCGTTGATATGGCTTCTGATGTCTGACTGTTGACTGCCACTCTTCCAAGGTCAAGGAGGCTCTCTGCCAACATAACTGTATCAGGTGGAAAAGCTGACTCATTGCTACGATATGGAAATCTCAGTGCAGGTATTGTATTTGTGGATGGTTTATTATACTCTGGGACCACTGGCTCTGTTACCTTGTGTAAATTTGCCACAGATATTGTTGCTGTTAGAGAAGCATACTCTTCATTACTAGAGTTCAAATACTGTGTGTTTGCTTGCTCAATAACCTGAGAAACAGCAGTTTCTGTGTTTTGCTGTACAGGGTTAGGCATGGTTATTTCCTCACTATTTTTACATTCTTCTGTGCATGATTCCTTTAATTGTAAAATCTTTTGATTTGTTTCCAGGTTCACAGAAACACCTGTAGGTTCTGAGTAATCAAATGCATGTTTGGATTTATGTAGTGCAGTTGACAGTGCAGAGGAAGGATTTATTTTTATTTTGTTGGAGTTTATTTGCACATCATTTGGCTGGAATACTGTTGTAATAGTGCTTTCACTTGCTTGGAACACTTCATGTTCTACATTAACCTGCAACACCAGAGATCTCTCTTTCTGGTTTTCTAGATATGAGTGGAGAGTCTGTGTGGCCATGGAAAAGAGATCTGACTCTGGACTGTGCCTCTGGCTTCTCTGAGAAGCAATTCCACAACATGTTTCATTGAAGTATGAGCCCTCTGACACCTGACTTGCTGAATCAATAAGGACTGGCCCAGAGCCTTTGTCTGACAGCTTTCGCTTCCTCTTCTTATGTAGTGTCCCTTCTATCTCGAATACAGTTTGTGTCTCACTTGAGCACATATTCATGCGGCGTTTTGGTCTCAACTTTGGTGGGGTGACTTGCAGTCCAACAGATTTGTGCTGAACTGGAAGGTCTGCTGATGACATTGCAGCTGATAAAATATCAGTGCATGATGTCTGTGTTCCAGCCACAATTTTATTTTCTATCTGACGAACAAGTGATACAGAAGTCTGAATTCCAGTAGAATTGCTATACCTTTTGGGGCTTTTATCTGTCCTAGTTTTACATGTATCATGTCTTCGAGGACTAGATAAACAAACCTGAATGCCAGTTGTTACACCATTTACTTTTCCATTCTGTCCATATTTTGATTTCCTTGAATTAATTCTGGCAATGCAGTTTTTCTTCATAGCCAATGCATGGACACCAAATATTTCAGTTTGTGCTTCGGCATTATTTCTGAACTGAAATTTCTCTTTTCTTTCATCTGCTTTTGTCACTGAAGAAACCTTTGCAAGAGAAACTGATCCCAAAATTACTGGCTTTGGTTGTATAGGTCGAAGTCCTGACTTCATTACAGATGGTGTTAACACTGAAGGGGACATAATTCCAACCAGCAGGATGGAAGGCACTGAACAATTGGCAGGTATAGATGACTCTGTCTTGTTGATGTTCTGCATATTGTTTTCTCTTGTATCTTTTCTCCTGAAATGATAAAATACAGAAAGATTCTGAGCAATTTATATTTTACGTTTAATCTTTAAAACAAAGGTCAATACCAATATTTGAAACAATTGCTTAAAACCAGTTTCAAATCATTTTCATTATTGAAGTTGTCATTAATACTCATGTATATGATACACCTAACTCAATTAGCACAGACTACAGATCTGGGTCTACTATGCACCTGACTCCATCAATACAGATGCATATCTAGGTCTATGAAACACCTGACTTGATCAGTTAAAATGGCATATATGGATCTATATAATGCTCACAAAATGCAAGCTATTCACTGAAAAATATGGAAATGCAGAGAACAGTAAGTCATAATATCTTAGTAGCATGCACACTGAAATTTTCGTTGGCCTTTGCTGATAGCTAATTGCTGCCTAAATCAACTTCAGAAGTGAGTCACACTTAAAACTATTCTGACAATTTAAATGATCATGCTTTGTGTTGTATATATGCAGTAAAATCTGACTTCAAAGACACGATGCCACTGTTCACAAACTTTCAAAAATCTGTAATACATATGGCTTAAACATTGTCATTTGCTGCGATGGTATGTAATAACTTCTGTTCTCCTAAACTTATCTAGCATCTCTTTGGTCTACCTATATTGGGTTGTTTCACATTCTGATCATACCCTATGCACATTAGCACAATGGGCTCATCCACTAACCTCTCACTAGCTGTTGTCATCCAATTAAGTAATATGTGAAACCTGACCTCTCTGCCTTTTAATTGCCACTACTTAAACTGCCCAAAGGATAGTTTTACATCAGTTCTAATCATGACTGTTTACTGTTTATACATTCTGCACCCATTGTCTGCAATTTGTGCATTGCAGAGTGTCAGTTTCACATTCACTGGAACAAATGACATATGGATATTGACCCATCCTTTCTGCTTATGTTTGTGTATGTGATAATATCGGTATTGTATAAAGCTTTTATGTCAAAACATTTACTGCTCAGTTATGAAATGTGTGCATAATCAAAGTCAGGCATGATTTCCTTAGGAGCACAATTAGCGAATAATGACAACATTGAGCAAAAGGTGCCATTTCTTTAATGTGCGAGACATATTGTTTTAGCTTGAACAAGAAATGGGTTCAAAGGGATGACAATAAAGGGGGTGCAGTCAAATCAAAAATGAGTTAAGCGACTTCAAAGCTATATTAAACCGACTTTCTCTGTCCATTCCAAATTCAGGGACTAAAAAGCAATTGTTTTCTTAATCAAAGGGAGGACAATAAAGGTGTGTGCAGTCAATTAGAACATGAATTAAGCTACTTAAAACAATATGAATTAAATCGACTTGCACCGTCCGTTCAAGAGATTACCTCCATTCCGGAATGACCAGACTTTATCATACCACTTCCAGAATGATCAGCCAGTATGATACCTGTCTAATCAAGTATGACTGTTTGACGAGTGCTTTAACTAAGAAAGAAGTAAACAATTCGTATCAAAATTGCTCTAATCATATTTTATTTTGCTCTGTAATACTATTAAAACAAAAACAAATCATAATTCCTGTGTGTACACTGATATATACACAGAGAACATGTAAATACAAGTGTATTTCGGTGTGTATTTCGGTTTTTCAGTGTATTTTGGTGTTTATAGTAACCATATTAATTACACTTAAATTAGTGGAAGTGTCAGTATAGGCTGCCAAGTGTGCGAGATATTCCTGAAACTTTGACTACTCGTTCTGATGTCAAGCGACATCGGAAAGAGTAATCAAATGAACAACCTCATCTTCGCTTTCAGAACTTTCACCAATAATATCCACTTCATTCAAATCAATTGTTCTAAGCAGCCCCAGATGTCCTAATTCCGCCATATTGGAACGATGAATATAATTTCGTTTTGGTTGTTTATTTTCAATTCGCACTTAACACCCCCCAAAAAAACAACAAAGCACCCCCACCCCCCAAAACAACAAAAGAACAAAAAAATAACAAACGCAATTTTCAACTAAAACCGGGACAAAGCGATGTGCAGTAAACCGGGACGAGCTTTTATTGCAACTCAACAATGCTGCTCCAGCTGTGGAAGAGACAGTCATTACATTATCTTCTAAGCCTACATGCAAATACTACCTGATGTATGGTCACAATTGAATCTGTGGTATTCATAAACTGTGCAAATTTACTTTTGTTGCCTCAGAGCATTTTTGTGAAAAGATTGCAAATGCATTGATTCAGTCAAGATTGCATAAAAGTAATAAAATCATATTTATCTTGTGATTTACATTGCAAAACAGGCCCATGAGAAAACTGAATAAAATTTATGTATGACCTATTTAAACAGAGGATGACTAAACTAAAGTATTGCAGGCAAGTACATTGTTGAGATTGAGTCCAAAACTTAGAACTGAAATATACAAACACTGATAAATATTTTACGTACACTTGATTCTACTAGTGGTTGGACAAAAATAGTTTTAAAGGCCATATACTGTACATACCATTTTGTAGCTGAAATACTGCTTTAAAAAAATAACAGAGTGCAACAAAATTTAAAATAAAAGGGAATTATTACTCGTTCTATCCAGTGCACATATTAAAGAAAACAGTTGCAGCCAGTCCACTGGGGGAACAAAAATTTTATACTGGGGGAAGATGTGTAGTTGAGTAATTGGCTTAACAAGGCTAACATGTATACACAACAAGCTGTTAATTTATTACCTTATTATTGTAATCTGGAAAGTTTAAGACAAAGACAGAATGTTTCACAAAGTGTTATAAGTAATAAAATGGATCCAAGTTGGCACATGATGACTTTCAAATCTTTTGAATAAAAATTACCAACCTTTGGTAGAGGTGAGATAAAAAAATTGAGAGACTTACCAAAAAATGATTTGGACAGAAACACATGAATTATTATTTTGAGTTTTTGCATTGTTTAATTGTTATTGTGTTGTTCAAGATGTATTTTTGAGAAATATTTATGGGAAGTTCATGTATTTTTGTTTGAGTCATGCCACAATGCCAAAGCATGCACTTTCTCTGAATGTAAAAAATCACCAAGAAATATGAGACTCTGGAATACACCTTAAGTCCAATTCAGGAACTTCTTCTTCATGGCGAACTTATTTTGGAAGGGTACTGGAGACCAGCCAGGACTCCGAAAAGCACAACCATGGTAACACAAACATCACTGCAGGCTAAGCACAATTGTTTTGTCATTACAACTTCAAATGCAGATATAGAGAGTACAGTCTCCAATTTTCATGAAATATTAAGTCACTGAATGGAAATCTGGACCAGAAAATAGCAGAGACCCTGTAAAGTGTAAAACTTAATAACCCCATTGAATGCCGTTAGTGGTGACCCCTTTGAATGCCGTTAGTGGTGACCCCTTTGAATGCCGTTAGTGGTGACCCCTTTGAATGCCGTTAGTGGTGACCAGTCAGTATCATGAGAAGGAACCTAAAAATGCATCTGGATTTTATTTTCTTTCAAGTCCTTGCAGTGAACTATGATATACAACTCTTCCTTTTTCATTTATCTGTCAATTATTATTCAAATATTTTCCACTGGAATCTGATCCATGTTCAAAAGTTGCAGTTTTATTACAGAATAAGAGAAAACATATTCTGTGAAAGAAAATCCATTTTATTCTTTTCAATCCCCCCCAAAACATGTAAAATTTATGTCGATAAACAATCTACTGGTTTAGAAGCCAATCTACTTATCAAAATTTTTAAATCTATCTGATGCTTGAT
>JAECUM010003507.1:0-26253 GCA_016617855.1 Megalonaias nervosa | reverse complement strand
GAAACCAAATTTTGGATAAATGTATGATTAGCCAAAATTTGGCTAGTGTCCGCAATGCCTTTTAGTATAACCCACATGTATGGTTGTAAAAAACCAAAATCTAGGTAACTATGATTAGCCCAATTTGGATATCTGCAACATAAATGTATGCTTGGCTAAAATTTGGCTAGTGTCAGCAACAGCTTTTAGTAAAAGTTGCATGTGTGGCTGTTAGAATTGAAAAGCTTAAAAGCTGTATAATTAGCCAAATTTGGTTATTCACCTCAGTGTCTCGTACCTTAATGTACATGTATGATCTTTAGGCAGAAACCAATTTTTGGACAAATATATGTTTAGCAAATATTTGTTTAGTAACCGCAAGAACTATTGTAATAAGCTGAAGGTGTGGATTAAAGAAATAAAATATATTTTGGATAAGTGGATGATCGGCCAGTATTTGGAAGAATTGAAATAAAAGCTTGGAAAAATAACAAAAATAATGTTACTGTCTTTCTTAACAAGTGTTTATGCAATATACTCATACTGTATGGTACCCTTTTAATTGCACGTGGAGTTTGGTAATAAGTAGTCAAAACCTGGTTTAGTGGCCACCTGCTTATAAAAGTCATCTATTCCCCTTTCAATTTTCTATTAAGTTTTCCTGTAGATATTGGCCACTTGACCAGCGACCACCGTTTTTGCTCCCATGGATCCTTGTGTCCTGCTACTATGATTATTTAAGCATGTTTCTTTTCCCATAACTGAACTCTTCAACCACACTTAGTAAGACATGCTTGCAATCTCAACTGCCTAACTAGTTTTAACAACTGCTCTAATTACATTTGTTGCATATAGGGTTCAGTTTATTGCAATCTTGCAAGGTGATATGTTTTACTATCTGTTATCTATCCATATACCTATCCATCTACTTATATGTACTTGGCCAACTATTATTTCTTTTCTTTCTCTCTATCTGCTGCCTTCTTCTCACATTTCCTCTCTCTCTCATTCTGTTCTATCATGCCTTTCTCTTAAATCCTTGCACTTTACATTCATCTGTATATAAGGCCACCTATAAAGAATACGTACGTGATCCTTGTCTTGGACTACTCATGTTGCATGCCATTTTAAAATGTGTATAATAGAGTACAGAACTTACAGTGTAACATTCAAATGTAATGAATGGCAGAATACCAAACCATCCCAGTGATTTTTATAAGATTATATTTTTACATAAATTCATGAGGTAAATGATTTATTTTACCTCCACCTACCACTTTTCCATTCTAATGTGTGCCAACCCTGCCATTCATAAATGTGAATACACATTTTCTGTGCTGTAATCCAGAGGAAATGAGTAAAGATTCAAAATGATAATACCACATTGCTATTAAATACTCACATTTTTAACAATAATACCACATGGCCTTTAAATGTCATTATTTTAAATGTGACTTTAGAACTTTATGAAATTATTTTATTTCAAGTAATGCTTTGTTAAGTTTTGCCATAAAATGGTGTGATAACATAACTTGTGCACATTTACCATTCAGTACATTTGACCAGTGTGTTTCCTGTTTAAAAATTTTTGTAAGGAATAACTTAATTAGCTTTGACCTTCTGTGAACCATAAACCTTCGCAGCACAGAAATAAAGTACAGCTAACATGTATAATCTGTTCAACCAACAAATTGTATAATGCAATAAGAATGTAAATGAATGAAGGAAAAAACATGCAATTGATATTATGTCTTTATTTGAATATTTCATAAAAAGGGATAGAAGGCACAAATTGGATGATAGTACTTAGGTCAGACAGAGTAATAAGAAGCATATTATCGAGCAAGTACCCTGGTAATCCATTTTATTTTTAAATCTGACATTACATAAGAAATGTGACTCAAGGTTTAAATATAACAGTAAACACAAACATAGTAACATTTGTGTTTCAAGTTAAAATGTATATGTTCATAATTATGTAAAATTTTGCTTCTATATGATGATAAGTTTGTAACATTTAATCCTTAACACAGTTTTATCAGGATATATTCCATATATTATCAGCATAAAAATTCCATATCAAAGACTGAAGTTCTTATTATCAAGTATGTGCCTTGGTAATCCATTTTATTTTTAAATCTGACGTTACATAAGAAATGTGACTCAAGCTTTAAATAAAACAGTAAACACAAACAATAATATTTTTGTTTCAAGTTCAAATGTATATGTTCATAATTATGTAAAATGATACATTCTAAAAGACATGTCTCCTATTGTAATTAAAACGTAATTGATGTGACCTGGTGACTATAGAGAGATGCTGTTTTACCCATTAATAACCAGTCAGTCCTAGAATAATATGTTTCTTTGATAATAATCACCTGATCATTATACTTAGGAAAACTATTACTACCAGTCAAATCCAGTGCTCCCAGATTAAAACTCATTAGCTAAAAGGAGGGAGTATGCAATAAGCAGGCAGGTCTTACTTGAGAGATCAACCAGTGAAACTCTTGAGAGTGGTTCAATAATTCATACCTGTGTTTAACTTTTAATGTATATTGCAATTGCTTCCTTTATTTGTTCATGTTCCTTATCCGTAACAGATATTTGGTTGTTCACTACCAGTAGCTCAAAATTGGTGATCAAATAAATTACATTGATTTTCTGGATATCTTTCATACTTAATGTTGTTTCTAAACCATCAGCAAAATGAAATTTAAAATTTTCATTCTCAACTTTCTCTAATGGCTTTTTCCAGTATGGCATGTCTTGACCCTCCAGTAGTCCCACGTAGATTGCACCAGCATTGTACTCCACCAGCCCAATAGCTTTTGGAGAGATTACCTACAAAGAAAATCATAACTGACAAAGGCTTTTCTTCTTTTCCGTTAGGACTGGAAAATAAATTATTTACTAACAAATTAACCTTTTGTACATTATTATGCCTTGTGAATTGATGTTACTTTAAAGATACAACTGTTTTCATAAAAGAAAGTCTATTGACCAGATTTCTTAAATATAATGTTGGTACCTGAAATGAATAGTCTTGTGCTGATACAGTGAAGGGATCAATGAAGAGTATAGGATCACATCATACCATCAGTATTATTTAAGTTTTGTCATATCCTTAGCACTAAATAATCTTTTCTTATTGGTATTGGGTATTGATAAACTGTATTTGACATACAACTAGTGATAGAAGAAAAAGTCTTATTTTCATTTGCAATCATAGAATGATAAGAAAGCAAATAAATCACAATTTAATAAGCACACAAGCTTATGAAAACAATTGTATTGCCAAACGATATTACAACGTGGAATTGAAGTCAGTCACTTCTAAATCATATTGATAGCTCTACCAGAAAACCCAAGGCAACCAAAGTAACATGTATCAAGGCTGCATATACAATGTGAACATATTTTGACACCTTTGCAGTAAAACTCTGGACCCATAAACCATGTCTAACAATTATAAACATGTGAAAATATCATGACAAAGAAAGCAAGACAGAAGGTTTTAGCTTGAATGACACATGCTGTGTTTTGTTTGTTAACACTTTCAAATATTAGAGGAATACAAATTAATTTGAGCAATATTATATATAACTGTTTCTTCTCACCACAATATTTAACTCAGTTTTATGTCATAGACATAACACACTACAACACTAAAGCTAGAACTAGTCAATAAAATGAGTTATATCATCATCTAGCCCCAAGGAAAGTGTAAATAATGATAAACAAATGTGAGGTTACTTAGTTTTTAACATAACTGTTACAAGGTAAATTCTATTTGATCAGTGATATTAATCCACGATCTATTAAAACAGGACATTTTTGAGAAAATAGATTATACATCCTGACCAATCACTTGGAAGCTGATGTCTAATTACAATCATAAATATATCATCAAACAAGTATTAGAATAAAGCTGAATTTTAAGATGATCCCTAAACCTGCAGGTACTGAGCTGTTACAGTCTACTAGACTGATATACAATAAAAACATTTGGGACCAAATTGTTTTCGGTTTTGAAACGTTAATTGTTTACTGAGGTTTTTACAGATGTGAAAAAGTGTCAGAGTGTATATGTGACAAGACAGAGCGAGAAGATGCAATTATGACAGCCTCAACATCTGTGTGTGTAAGAGTGCAGAAAATTAAGGAATCTGTTTGCTGTTTCTTTTATGTTAAATATATGCATTTAATGAATCAGAATTATCCTCAACAGGTATGTCATTATCAAAATTAGACAGGTGCTCAGGGTCACTGTTTAGTCATAATTCAGAAACCAGTCAAGGTAAGGGAATAGCAGCTTCATCATCATCCTCACTGACATTATCATTGTCTGCATTAATATGGAAGCCAACACTTTTAAAATACTGCTTTGTCAGTCTCCATCGACAAATCGTCAAATGCGAGGCCACATGCCAGATTATAAAAGACCTCATATTTAATTTAAACTACAAGCAAACAACTTATATTGATCATATATAAAAATGAACAGCACCATTTAGAATTATGTATTCAGCAGAGAAACAATGTTTTTCTCAAGTGGCTTACCTACAAGCATTTAATTATTAATACATATAATCAGCCTGGAAAGTTGACTCTTTTGTACCGTGCAAAGATTGGCCTATTATCAGCCCTAATCTGTGTTGGTATGTGTTTTCAGTATTATTTAATCTCACATCCCCATGGGACATTTTCAAGTTTTTTGTCTCACAGAGTTGGCTATGATAGTACCAGTTAACCTTAATTAATCTGTTTCAGCATGTGTTAGGAATTTAGCAGCTAAATATATTTCCATTGTTCAAATGAGCTTCAAGTTGAAGGAGTTTATAAAGTGCAAGATTGAAATTAAAATCAAAGTGTGTTTCTGTATTTAGAGTTGGGGAGTATGGTTTCCTCAGGAAAATGATATTAAAGAAGGAAAATTCGCGACTAAATCATTTAGGTGGCGGTGGGGATTCTGGCACACTGATGACATGATTTAGAGAAGTTTCACAGTATTTTGATAATGATCAGTCTGACACACCTGTCTTGCAAGTTTCATAGCCTCATTCAGTTTTTCATTTCTTTTCTGTGTTCTTGAAGTGCAAAATCATAGTTATCCAGCTACATTCCCGGAACCTGTAATTGATCAAATACTCTGTTACGGTAAAAGATAATTTTCCTGGAACTGTCTGGAGCATTTATTAATATCCTGACCGCAGCACGTTTTATTTAGCCATCTGTTAAACCAGTTCTTGCAACTATTTTAATACCAAATTAAGAAGTTTGATTTATTCTCAATTTGTTTAAGACAGAGACATTGTTGGTAAACATCAAATCATGTTTTTGCGAAGACAGGAAAATAAACACAAGTTAGAATTCTTGATGGTGCATTTGTTTTTTTATCACAGTGACTGGTCTATGAATTCTTAAAATAACAAAATCATTAATAATTATATCTGTCTGGATATCATCAAATCCTTGAAGTCAATCTACCACAATTTAAAAAAATAATTACACTTTTATTGGTTTTATGTAGCTAGTACACTAGGAGATTTTTGAGAAGCTGTTCTATGCTGTTTTATTATTTGTGCCCTGTTTATCTAATTCTGTCACCATATAGGGTTGTAATTAAAGATCTTTGCGCACAGAGTAGGTTTTTCTATTTCGAACAAACAAATATATATATATTGTCATATGATGCTTTACAATTGCCATTTCATCCAATAATCAGGGAGTTGTCACACAGTGATAACTCAATCTATTATTTAATCCAAGGGTTATGGAATTGATTCCCACCCAGAGCAGCCCTGGTTGACTGCCTTTGTGTTTCCTTGACAGAGGAAAGTTAGCTGTTATTCCTTGCCATGGTATGGCCAATACTGTCCTAAAGGGCCAATAAAACCAACAAAACCATCTAAAATTATATCATTATTATATGCTCAGCAGAATATAACCAATCAAGTTACTACATATGCATAATTTATTTTTCAAAGAAGAAAAATAATTATATTTAATAATTTGATAATTACCTCAAATTCAGCATTTTGTTGTTCTAGTTCTTCTCTACATTCGTTGACAGTCTCTTTTAATCTGGAATTTTCTTTCATTGTTGCCTATTGTAAAGACAAATAAAATTATGTATTTCACAGCTGAAGGCTGAACAAGGATTGTATGATTAGCAGAAATAAAAATAAAAAGCCAGCAATGAAAACCTTGAACAAATATTTGTTTCCTTGTAAGTGTGGATGCAGCAAATTAACTATTAGACTCTATTATGGCGGGGATCAGATAATTAACACACTGGCCTCTGATACCAGAAGATGCAGTCATGAGCTGCCAAGAGCATTGTTTCTGAACACCTCTTTTGGCATCACAGGAAGAGACCATGATAATGGTGTACAGTCAGTTCAATTGAGATGTCAAATGATGGTCTTCAGTTAAGGAAGGGTTAAATCCAGTGAAAGTCAAAGATTCCCACCTACAGTATTTAAAAACCGAGCCTTCTATTAGTATTTGAAAACGGGAGCTGCTTCTATGGCTGATCATGGCAAATCCCAGTGGTTTTTTTTATTAAATTACTGAAACCTCCTGACCCCTACCTTTCAAGACTGACCAGTGAGTTTTAACTTATAATGTGTTAAATACTAAAATATGTCATTGTAATTGAAATATTTGTATATTATAACTTTGATTCCCTCCTAAGGTAGATCCCCAAGAACAGGAGAGTCTCAAAGACCATCATGATTATTCAACATGTGCACTGTATTTCAATCTGTTGACCATAGTTAGATGATTTCGGAACATGTCGTTATACAGACTGGGTAGTGGTCACTCAGTGCATACACTGGCACATTAATTTCACTTATGCTTTAAGGTTTATTATTACAGACATAATCAATGATAGTAGCACTTTTATCCATTACTTTTGTTGGAGTGTTAATTAACTGAGTAAAGTTGTAAGTTTCAAAGTTACTTATCCATGTTAATGGTGGAGCTTCCATGTAATCAATGTTAAAATCACCTAATATGATAGTTTCTAAATCTTCCTTTAGTAATGCTTTTTGAATTTGTACCTCAAATTTATCAATTCAATCAGCTGTGGAACTAGGTGGCCACTAAACTGAAAATAAGAGTGTTGGCTTAGATTGGGCAAAAGTTACTTCGATCCAAATACTATTTACCCCAATAGTCTCTAGAGCAACATATCTGTTATAACTAATGGAACTGTCTACATAGAGAAGAACACCCCCCACCCCATGGATTCCCTAATTTTTCTTTAAACTTCAAAGGTGATCAAGTTCACACAATATTTGGAGGGTGTGTGTGACTATCATTATAGGTGTCACAAATTAAGACTGTTATAACCTGACTCTTTGGGAAATGTACCTAGACACAGTCAGCAAGTTAATGGCAACTTGATTCTCTAGTAAACAGTGGTGCAATTAATATAAGAGATTGGCTTCTCAGTCAAGATATTTGCTTGCTACTCACCCTGAATGAATTTGCATGCTGAATTTTTCTGGCTCACACATTTGCACATTAACGTAAAAATGTATGATATATAAGCTTTGGTCAAAAACTTTATAAAATGTTTTGAAACTGTTTTCAGCAGAGATTAGAACTGCTGCATATGTAACTTGACAATAAATCACATAATATAATTCTATCATTATCGCATGTGAGGATACACGTTGCCATTTTGAATATTTTCTTCCATGGTAAAATTTAATCCCAATTCCAGTTTATCGTCATTTTTAACGGCAGTACATATCCATAGAAAAACTTATTTTGTTCTGCAAAATTCTTTAACTTTACACAATATTTTGCCATCTCCCTAACTAGAATCTGGAAAAAAAAACACACCAGTTGTAAAGATTGTCTGGTAAAATATAGAAATATACTTACATTTTACTTTTAAATAAGTATCAATATCTGTGCCATGAAGATTTATGTAAATCTTTCCTTGTCCACTGAGAGTCAAAGACCATGTGCTGAAGGAGAGCAGATCCTTTGAGTAGATAAAACAGCTATCAGACCCTACAAAAATGATACATCTTTATGTGTCTATTAATAACAGCTTTATCATGATTATTATTATTGCTATTATTATTATTATTATTATTATTATTATTATTATTATTATTAAGAAATGAAGAAAAAACATACTTAAGACATAACCCTGTCATTTCCATAGAAGAAACCTGCAAATTGTACTAACATATTGTGGATCTTGTGTCAATTAGAAATGTATTTATCGAGCTGAAATGGCCCACTACAGTGCACAACATTATGGCTGTTATTGCATTGTTACATTCTGTATCTATCCTGGAATAATGATTCTCATTTGCAGAAAATTAAACCTTTCATTGAAATTTCAAAATGAAAGGTCATGAGTTCAATAATTTGTTTGTTTATATGACATATGTAAAAAAAAAAAAAACTTTATTTCAAAATTATTTCAGGTAGAAATATAGAAATTAGTTTAGTAATTTCCATTTTCAATGTAAAGGCTTCTAATCTATAATCGTTATATAAGATGACAAAATATATTGTAAAAGAAATACATTTGACTGATGGTCAAGTTAAAAAATTAGCAGCTGCTGTTGCAAAACGGAGTCAGGTTTCATTAAAGGTCTACCCTAACGCCCAAGCAAGTGTTTGAATTGATTCGTTTTGAGAAATTCTGTTGTCTACAGCATTCATTTAAACAGTATAAAATGTACTTACTCTCTTCTGTCACACCAGTCTCTACTGTCACATCATCATTCTCTATTTCTCCTTCTTCATGAAAATCATAAACTGATGACATTCTTAAACTGTATTTCTTCCTTTCGTTGACTGGGCTTGTACAGCCAGCCCAAAGAAACCACCTTGAATTAGCTCACCACGGTAGAACTGTTAGCAAATGCTCTCATGTGATCGGGTGCTTAAATAGAGTTTATCATGAATTAAAAAATATTACTATATAAAAATCAAGCTAGATTTTATATTGAGGTATTTTTAGTATCTGTTTGAAATTGAAAACAATGCCTTGAATCTTGTATTTTAAATCAAAGCTTACACAAAGTTATTTTCCTTTATGTAAATTAAGTTTCTTACAATTTATTCTAACAAAATTATTTAATGAACTGTTTATAAATTTATATGCAAACTCAACAGTTACAGCAAGATTGATTAAAAAAGAAGAAATGGTGCCCTTTATTTGATAATGCAGGCAAATGGATGTGACATGTGCCAACATTAAAATGGGATATCATTTATTAGGACGATTTTCAAATGATACTTTCATGACAATCCAAATAAACCACCAGTTTACTATAGGATTAGTCTCTCTTTGATGATCCCAATCATTAGTTTTTGCCAGTTTTCGACTTTCACTGGATACCTCAAACGTGTGAAAATGTTTCGTACAATTCTTTGTTGGAAGATTTACTTAGGTTTTAAATTTGACTCAGCTATTGTAGTTTTACCTACTGTCATGTGCAATAGTTATGATATCTATACTTACTTTATATATAGAATCTGTCATCATTTGTTCTGTATCTATCTTTCTATGAAACTTTGCAGAGTTTGCAAAGGACAAATGGAGCTACATATGTATTTGGAACCACTGTACATTTTACTTGTAGTCAAATATGAAAATAAAAGAGTTGCTGTTACAGAAATGTGTTAAATTATTCTTAACTTCGCAGTCAAGAAATATTATGGTATCTGCATGGATCTAGGACTATTTCTAGAGAATCCAATGCTTGGCATATATTGTATGAGGAGAATGGGAAAATAGTCAGAACATGGCAACCAGTGCAATAACAAAAACAGAATGCATGATGGATTGTGTTCATCTGCATAAAAACAACAAACTGAACATTTGGAGTTTAAATAATCATTTGCTGAATCTATATTTCATTTAAGGTAACGAACAAATTATTCATTGGTTTCTGCCACATTTTTCGCATTAAGTGACTCTATTACAGGATTTGTGTCTACTTTATGTAAACCCTGCACCAACACATGGGGCATGAAAGCAATTCACTTAAGATGAGCATAAGAAGTATAATTAGAAGCAGTATTATTGAATGAAGGTGTTTATTATAATTAAAATTTTGGACAGAAATGACTTATTAAGGAGGATGACTATGAAATGCATAAAATAAAATCACCTTTTCATTCCACTCTATCTCCTCGTAAAACCATCATCACAAAGTTTGGTGGCAGTTCACATTCTTTGAACCATGCATCAGCCTAGATAATGAAAAAATTAAATATATGAGATCTGATAAAAGCATTTCTTGTTTCAATTTCATTGGCATCATTTATTATTATCATTCATGTCCTGAAACACTTTAAAAAAAATTACGTGAATTCACTTTCAAAAGTCTACAAAATGCGCTTGAACCTCCATGCAACAAAAGGTTAAGATAAATGGTCCAAAAGTACTTCCTTGCTAATGTACTTACCGTATATCTTGGGACGCGATAAATAAGTGAATTGTTTTCCTGTCCAGAACTTATGGTGAAACTTTTTTCAACTGGGTTATATATCCCTAGACTTAAGAAACAAAACAAATTTGTGTTGAATTTGCGCCCGCCCCACCCACTGCATGTTACAATAAAATAGATACACAAAATGCTTATTCGATAAGAAATTGACAGAAACTTACCTGTCCACGAACTCTTTGCATGCAGTTTATGGATCCATACTATAGTGTGTATAGATTCGGAGCATATAAAATCGTTTGATTAGTTCGTAAAGACAATATGATCATACACATGGATGAAACTAGAGTGTACTTTGATCATATGCACACACAAAAGGGTAAATGACATGTGTGCAGGGGAATGGTTGAGTTGATGAGGTGTAGTGGACTACAGAGTTTTATTTTGGGGTTTTTTGTTGTTGTTGTAGGGTTTAAGGCCATTTTGAGCAGAAGACAGGCTGTACATGGTGGCTAGTATAAAATGGTGGAGAAAGAACCCGGGAAAACCTCGGAAAGAACCACCGACCCACGAGAAGCTACTGCCAAGTTTTCTTACGTACCCACATTGGTACATCGAGACTCCAACCCACGCAGACAGAGGTGAGACGGCAATGATCCGTAACGGAGAGCTCTTCAGACCACTCGGCCACTCGGGGCCAGTTTTATCTTGAGTACACAGGTTCATATTTTTTAAAAAGATAAACTTAAGTTTGGCTGCAACTTACGACTTAAAAAAACAAAACAAGATGTCCCGGAACATACAGTGCCAAACAAATGAGATGTGTTAGCGGTAGGTCGATCATCCATGTTTCTTACCAAACCTAGCACTTCCTCCCTCCCCCCAAGGTAAAATAAAAAAATCACAAAAGTAACATTAAATATATATAATATTGAAAAAGGAAAATGACTTGACTAACCTAATCTTAAAACCTATGCAATGGGAAACTGATATATTGTTATATTTGTCCTTACATTGTTACTAATGTAACATTTACAGGCAGTAAATGAAACTAAGCTGTTCACCATGTACTTGTTGCAACCTTATTAAATAAGGCTAATGGCTAGAAATTTCGATGAAGTAAATATTTTATATTTAGATTAAATTTTAATTACAATAATACTGATGGTCAGGTGACATATTAAAAAATAAATGTTTGAATATGCTTCTTCCAAAATGGAAAACCAAAAATTGTAGTTTCATCCACTGAATGTCAACTTATTCTCTGACCCCATAGCAGAAAACCTGAGAAAATGGAAAACTGCTTTCTGCCTAATTGAGAGAAAAATCTAACACAAATAACTACTTTTCATGGTAGTCTAGAATAGTCATTGATCGAAGGTTTCAAATCCTATTTAATTATAAAGCCAATTTTAGTGTACTTGTCTTTTATTAAAAGTCATACAGGTTATATATGTGCACTTAAACATCTTAAATTATACATAAATTGTTGTATTAAAATTTAATACTAAATTTCTCCAAACAAAATCTATTCAAACCTTGATTATTGAATATTCTGCACTTTAACCGTCTTAAGAACATTACTGATGAAAATTATCAATCCATACGGACTTTTTTTTGGCCAGTTAATAAACTAATACAAGAAAAGAGAATATCGAGTCAAATCATCACAATATTGTGTAGTATGCATTTGTTGATCAACATGAATAGCTTTCACTGTGATGTCAAATCACATGACATTCAATCTGGATATAAATTGATTACATCTTTAGCTCTTCGTCGTATTGAATCTTTACACAGGCAACGGGAAGATGAGCTAACACTATTGAATTTTATGGACATACGTGTTCCCACGATGGTTTTATATCTCCAATCTGCTTCCATTTTATGAAACAAGAAAGAATTTCATCCTTAGCCTGTTCATTTAAAATCAATTGCTCTTTGCGTTGGGCAAACCACATTGCAGCAGACTCCACGTCCTCAACTGCATCTTTAGTGTAAAGATCTGTTCGGGCTTTTGTCTTACGGATGGAAATGATTGTGTCTGTGTTTGCTTCCAGGGTGAGCGCCTGGACAAATAATGCATCCTTCAGTTCTTGGTGCGTACAGTGGTCACATGAGATGCAAGGTCGCCTTGACAACCCATCAGCATTGCTATGAGTTTTGCCTGCTTCGATACTCAGTTTTGAAGGTGTAGGTTTTGAGTACTTGCAACCATCTGGCAATTTGGCCCTCTGGATTTTCTTAACGTAACAGCCAAGTCAGCGCGCTGTGGTCAGTTCTAATAGTAAACTGTGTTCCATATAGATAGTGGTGGAAGTGTTTAACGCTGTTCACAATTGCAAGCAGCTCTAGGCGAGTAACCCAGTACCTTCTTTCGGCTTTGTTTAATGTTCGGCTACAATAGGCGATAAAGTTCATGGCCATCAAAGGCTTGAGACAAAACAGCGCCCAGGCCATGACCACTTTCATCTGTATCAAGCATGAATGTTTTGGTCATATTTGGGTAGCTAAACATTGGAGGTGATGTTAGAAGTTCCTTCAGTCTTTGGAAAACCAATTCGTGGTCTGCGTTCCAATGAAAAGAACATTCTTTCGGTGTTACTTGTAGGCTCGTTCAAAAGTAACAAAGAAAAGAGTGAAGCCAACAGGCTTTGTAAATTTTAACAGAATAATTTAGTTCCCTAGAAATCAAGGTAAAAATATGAAAAAGGACTTACGGTTTGTGAATTTATTCTAAAACTTAATCCTAGAATGAATAATATAAGTCCTATCACTAAAAAGTTCTAAATGAATCAAAGGTCGAATCCCGGTGAAGTTCCAAAATGGAAGGCGATGACGTCTTCTATAGCCTGTCTTGTGCTGTTGTGCCAACGGTTCCTTGTTTAATTTTATGAATCAAGAATAATATTCCGGCTTTAGAATTCCGAATAATTTCCAATAAATGTCTTTGTCCAAGAATTTGATGAAGAGCACTTATATTTCCAGGAAAAATAAATTATTTCAAATAAAAATTTCAGCTCAACTGGTCACAACACAAAATACCTATGAGCTCCAAAAGGAATGAAATACGACTAAATTCAATCACTAAAAGCGTTAGTTTTAAATGCAGTTTTAGATCACGTGATGGAGTCACGTGGTCACTTAATTCTAATGTCGCAGAAAGCCCATAAGACAATTGACACGAACGCCATGGATGAATTTGATCGTACCGAACGAATCTTGCTATAAAATTCAATAGTAAAAAATAAAAAACGTTGTGTACAACAGAGCTGACGCAAGCCAAGAATGACCTCGATTACGACCAATGATTTTCACTCTGTGTTTATGAATTCTGAACCAAGATTAGGAACTAGGTCAGCTAAAAGTACAATGTAGCAACACTGTTATTTACTAGAACTGAACTGAATTTTCTGAAAATAATGTCAAATCCAGTGAATAAAGTTAATACAATAACATGTAATGAAATAAAAAGAAAATAAAAAATTTAAAACAAACACACAACTAATTTAATTACATATACGTGACATTCGGTAAGGCGATGAAGAGGTTTAGCTATACTAGAGAATATTTTGACTAATCTGCGATAATATGAGCTGGTGCCGAGGAAGCTTCGCAGCTCATGGATATTCTCTGGATGAGGCCAGTCCTTTACTGCAACGACTTTTCCAAGAGCAGTAGAAATACCTTCACAGGACACAATATAACCCTAGACGGCAACATTTGCGTTGAACAAAGAACACTTATTTGGAGATATTTTCATTCTGGCCTTCTGCATGCGCAAGATTATCTCCTTCAAACGTGTGAGGTGTTCTTCAGAAGTATCAGCAAAGATAACGATGTCATCTAAATAGATTAAGCATGTTTTCCATTGTAGTTAATGGAGGACATATTCCATCAGTAGTTCAAAAGCCCCTGGGGCATTGCAGACCCCAAATGGCATAACCTTAAATTGAAAGAGACAATATGTTGTGATAAATGTAGTCTTTTCAGCATCATTTGGATGAACTTCTACTTGCCAATAGCTACTGGCAAAGTCCAAAGTTGAGAGCCGTTTGGAGCCTCACAGAGCATCAAAGGTATCATTAATACGCGGAATAGGATAGCTGTCCTTCAATGTTACATCATTAAGTCTGCGGTAGTCTACACTGAATCTCACTGATCCATCCTTCTTTTGCACAAGGACAATGGGTGATGCCCATGGAGATTTAGAAAGTTCAATTATGCCATCCTTTAACATTCGATTGATTTCATCTTCTGCAGCTTGCCTCTTCGACAAAGGAAGTCTTCGGGGATGCTGGTTTTGTTCGAAGCGGCATTCTTGCACAGTACAAGAAGTTAACAGTTCTCGAACTTTTTCATATGACGTACCGAAGTTGTAATGATTTTTGTGCATCCAGTCAAGGTTCGGAACCAGACCTGGGTTTGTGTTTTAGAGTCCATTGGTCAATGTGCTATAGGCACAATCTAGAACCGGATAGTAATAGCATGTCGCGTTTGTTGGCCGATACATAGTTTGTCGGTTTGAGCAACACAGTCTGGAACCGAATGTCAGTAGTGTGTCGCGTGGGTTGAATGCGACAATGTGTGTCGTTTCGTTGTAAAAAAGTGTGTCGCTTTGTCGGGTATATTATTTAAACATCTAAATGACAGCCACTACCAAATGGATGAAAATTTGTGATTTCAAAGTGATACATGTAATTGAGTAGTAAATTCGATGATGCCAGTCGGAATTTCAAATTCCTAGTGGATAGCAGACGGCTGTCTTGATGAAAACACAGTGATAGTGTCATCAGCTAAATCACTCTATGGGAACAGTTATCTGATATAACGAGGAAATAAATGTTGAAACAACTTCAGAGAAACACTATAGTCATTATGAGTACTAAATTTGATGTGTTGGTAGTAACTAGTCTACCTTGATATTAATGCCTGAAATTTATCAGTTGAGATGACCAGAGACTTTAGTTTTCTTGGTCTTGAGACCTTTACTGGAGTCCAGCAGAACCACCACTGCCAGAACGGCGGATCTCACCCCTATTTATAGGTTTTGGGAACACACTCGGGAAATTCATGACAAAAAAAGTTTCACGAATATTACTAAATATGTAAGAATTTGGAAAGATTTACCTGAGCGCCTAGTAGTGGAAAGCCGAGCTCCCAATATACACAGTAGTAAAAATGGTGCCCGATTTAAAACGACAAAAATAGCAATTATTTCACAATAAATTATGCAAGAATTCAACATTGAAGACGAACAGTTTCATCACACTGGTGACGAACAATTATGAACTTACTTAAGTATTACTTTAATCCTGGAGAAAAATGGATACAATTGCTTACTACTCTCTCCGAATAGAAGGTAAGTGAAAACAGTCTACAATCCTATCATCTTCACATTAGGCTTCAGATCTCTTTCCCCAGATGATGAATATTTAAATAAATCATTTTTATATGATTTACATATTGTAACAAATTACATTTGTTTTATACAAGAATCATATATCTAAAACTGTTACTACATTTACTATCATTTGCATCGGAAACAGAAGTACAAACTTTCCAACATGAGGGGAACGTAAACAATAAAAGGAGATTATATATTATCTCTAACCATAATGATATGTGCAACTGCAATTTATAAGAATATAATTTGATCGGTTGTCAGGATTGTTTTAATACCAGGTCCTGGGGATACTTGCCAGGTTGTGAAAATGTAGCTTTTATATCTCCATAAGTCATATAATGTTTCACTCTTCCTGACTCATGAAAAAAAATGAAACCGATATCCTCAACTCATGTGGTGGTGTGATAGAGATAGTACTACTTCCCTCGGACGCCAATGCATGGGATACTGTCAGCTCTTCCTTGACAGGATATGCACCAAAATGAAGCAGCAAAGTCTGTCGTCCACATCGTGAAGTCTTCATGAGTATCAGCGTTAGGCTTGACCTTTAAAGCCTTTAAAGACTCCTACTATGTTTTGAACTTTTTCTCTGAACTCGTATTTACTCACAAACTGCGCTATCAAAACCACGAAATACACGAACGTTTACGGAATATAGTATGTGCAAAGCAGATCTATTGGATAATAATTGTAATAAGTGTAACTGGAGTTTATTTACCACACCGTCCACAATTCAAGAAATGGTAGGGAAATAAAGAAAAAAATATATTGGGCCAGTTAATCAACAATTGTGCAAAGAATGATCTCTCTGAAATAACCTTTTTTTAACAGTGAATATTGTGCTATAGGAAACAAAATAGAATCTATCGGAAAATAAATTCTAGTAGAATCTAGAGAACCAGAACTACTTGTATTCGAACCCTTGTATAATGCAGAATTTCAGAATGTAAACAAAAATCACAACTTCTATTCGTATTAATTTCCTAAAAGTGTATTAAGGACAAGAAAATGAAAGCTAACAAAATTAAATAAGTCAACAAAATTAAAGTTCAGGAAGAAAATTTCATTAATATGAATTTATATTACGCTAGGTTGCTATTTGATGTACTTGAGATATCAATGCACAACAATATATAGCACGTTCAATTATTCTGCCATAAATAGAAATTAATTCAACTTGCACTGTTGATAAACAATCTTACCTACTTCATCAATGCATAATTGGTCTAGGTCAAATTCACGAAAAAGTTATAAGGTTTCCTAATGAGTCAATACAAGTGTGTGTGTGATTTAGATTTTTAACGTAGCTTTAACAATTTTTCAGTCATATCGCTACGATGTCTGCAGTGTGGCAGTTTATAGTGATGTCTAGCACTGGGGCATCATGCCGCCAACATGTAGGATGATGTTCCACCCAGTCACATTATCCTGACACCAGTCGGACCAGTCCTAACACTAACCTCTTAATAGTCAGTGCCAAGCGAAACAGCTGCTAGTACCATTTTAAAAGTCTTTGGTATGCTTCGTCCGTAGTTTGAACCCGCGATCTCCCGCATCAGTGCTGACGCTTTAACAACTAGGCCACTGGAGACGTCAGCGAATACACATAAATATTAGTTTGTGTAAGCACATGATGAATATCACTGTCAGTCACAAGTTTCAGATGATCAGCTGGATATCGCTGACAATGCACACACACACCGATTTGCTTGAGCGCATAAATTAAGCAGATAATATTCATGGATAAGTCCATGTTGAACCGTTCTGCGACGTGGAAGATAAATTTAGCATATGGGTTGTCATGACAACCAATCTGCGGCTACAGCACGTGTGACACCTGCTGCATTGGCGAGAATTTTAGTTGCTGCTGTACCTCTCCAATATTATCTTGAACTATAATAAATCGACTCCATTACGTAATTGCTGGCGTTTAATGGCTTGCAACATGTATTGTTTGATGTCAGCACACGCAAGGAAGGTTATCAGGCAGATATCTTGTTTTTATGATATAACGTATATAATCGGCGCACATACAAATACGCGTTGACTGTTGTAGATGTCGCGGGTAGATACAAAGAGGCTGAAACATTATCGTCTAAAACAGAAACTTAAGTCTCAGCAGCGTTTGAACGAATTTATTCGCGAGTACCCCCGGCCTCATGTCTATTCCGGTGAAAATACCTGCTTAGAATTTTTATTTATCGTCACGACATTGTTATATCGACATGATTGCTTAACAAGGCCGAGTTTATCACAAATAATCCAAGTCAGATCATCTTTGCTGATGTGTTCTACAATAAATTTTGTTCTGAATATGTACTTGCTGTCATCAAGAAGATTATTAATAATAACAGCCACTCGTTTGTCATTCATTGTGGAATCAATTAAAATACCATCACCATCTACCTTAAATGCTGAATAAACATGAACAGTACCATCGTTGATAAACTCATTCTTCGCCATTTTGATCAAATCATGCAACTGTAGTTCGAATGGAGGCCGTTTCTTTTGCTCCTTAATATGTCAAAGTCGAACTTGGTGATGCACTTTGGTTCTATCGCCGATAATCTTTCTTGTTCTCGTTCAAAATATTTGTCTCTGCTCTTCTTTGGTTTTATTTTTGTTAATCTCTCAATTTCACTCGCGGTTAATAACGATTTTATCTCATTCCGTAATTTTTCTTGTGCAATTTTCGACATTGGGAAAGCTGGTTTTATCCCGATTAAACTAAAATACTGTTCTTGCAGATTTTTTGTAACAGCACAATTAGCCATCTATATCATTACGAAAAGTATTATCTTGAATTGGACCTTATCCAATAGTATAATATGCATCAGGCAAAAATTAGTTGTCGATGGCTCATGGTCGGATCAGTCACACCGTGTGAAACAAATTGTCGTGGAGAGTACAGTGGATATCACATGGCCAGTTTTCGCCGTAGCAGCACTGGACCACAGCCATGTCTGAAGTGTGGTGTGGGGGTTAAGGGAAAGACCCAGTTATGTGTTTCTTGTGTCGGACGAAAATATCGGGCGCTTAAACGATATTGCGAGAGAAAAAAATCCTCCTGATGATATAACATTAAAAGACGCCAAAGATTAACTCGAGAAATATTCCTCTGCTTAAAAATAATGGTATATTAGAAGAAGAACATTTTTTGTAAATGGAACAAATTGAGAAAGAGATTGATTTTGATGAATATAAGAAACATCCAATATTCGTTAATTACGAAGCGAGCAGAGCTGGGATCATCAGAAACTGTCGTCTCATAAAACCTCTTGGAAATAACGGTAACATGTGCTACCTCGTGATTGCTATTGGAATTCCAGAAAACAAAAAAACAAAAAAAAAAAAAAAATATTACTCACATAGATTTGTTTATAAGTGCTTGAATGGGGCGATAGAAGATTGTCTTGTTATCGATCACATCAACTCAAATATAGCAATTAATAGACTGGAAAATTTACAAGCAATCACAACAAGCGAAAATAGGAAATGTAAAAATCCGGCAAACAGAAATAAACACCGAGGCCAATTAAATCAATTAATGTCGATGCAGGTGAAATAATGGAATTTAAATCAATAACAGCTGCTGAGAAATATTTTCATACTCATCCAAATTCAGTACAACTTGGTGCAAATGGTGTAAGTATTCCAGCTACATCAAAATTATTTAATCAAAACATAAAATTTCAGTATATTCAGTTACGTGACGTATTTTTTTTTTCCAGCTACAATTAATTTCATGATCTCAATTTTACTCAAAATTAAGATTTTGCTACAGTCACGTGTTTGCGGTAATAATACATATGCGCTATTATAAACACGCAGGATTTCCCACATGAGGTCACGTGGTTGAACATGCTAAATACCCATGCGCTACAACTGGCTGGGATTTACACAGCCAAAAATCGATTATTGTGCACTCGTTAGAGAAATATACCTGTAATATTAAATATAAATACTTGATAAATAAATTATACGATCTAAATATGTGTTTGTTTAATGTCTGTCTGTTCAATAAGCACGTATGTTCATATAAATTGTTTTATCGTATATTTTTAACTGAGACAGTGGACACAGTGGTTAAAGCGTACAGATAAACTTTCGATCTGTAGTGAAAACTACTTCATGAGTTCGATTCCAAAAACAGCAAAACGCGATAGACATATTGTCAGCGTCTGCGACAGATGCTATTATAGTGGGGGAGGAGGTACACGCGATGCAATGAAAAAAGACGAAATTTTGTTAAATGGGTCATTGTAAACTTATAAAAATAGACCTAACCCAGTTTCAACTTGCTTGGGCCCTCCAGAACCCCCCAAAAGGGTGTTAATTCTAAAGCACCTGGGCTTCACTTGGGGTAGGGCGGTGGGGGGTGAGTTTCATTACAAATTAACAAACCTAAAACCCTCTTTTGCACTTAGCGATCCAACAACTGCAATGGATAAAGAAAAATGTAACAATTACCTAAGATTTAACAGATATCAAACGTCATTCAACCTAGTTGCGGGCACTTCTTTAGGGTATTTTTTTAATAGCTCAGATAAATTAGTCGGCCGCAATTTTTGGGGGGTGGTCCTCAACCACACTCCCTCCTTCCCCCCCCCCCAAGCCTCGGACTGGCCTTTGCATAGTTAAATGAGTCAACACCACTTGGCTAAAACAACATTTTTAGCCCCCACTTTGCAAAGCCTTGCTTGACGAAGGGCCCCTAAAAAATCGGCGGCCATTTTTCTTCCTTTTCTCTGATAATACAATGATCAAACAAATACAATTTAAAACTAGCCATGCCTGCTCAGGAGTTACGGAAAAGTAGTATCCACTGATTTTCTTCTTCAACTTCCAATAATGTGCTGTCATCCGCTGTGGTGAGAGGTCCAAGTACAGCTGAAAACATGTTAATAACGTATCTGGTAGGAATCTACGCGATCCCCGCACCAAGCTCTGCTCTGAAGCATAGATGGATTTGATGTTAAGTAGGTTGCATATTGGGGAGTTCCACATGCGGATTCTTGATGGGAAGAAAGAGTCCTTGTATGTTTTAACTGTGGAGAAGGGGGGGGGGGCGAGAAATCTGCATCAGTGGCCCCAATAGCTCATGTCTGGTGGACGTATGGAACTGCTGGGATGTCAACTAGGATATGAAGCTTTAAAAAATCCACTAGTCTTTGTCATTTCAATTAACGTTTATAATTTATAATCATATCATCATCAGGCACAATAAAGGCCAAAAGTGTAAAAGCTATTTGCTTGAGAGAGAAAACCATTCAAATGTGATTTTTTTTTTTTTTCTACGTGAGACACAGGCACATGATTCCGGGGTAAACTAATGTGTACACTCACCAATTAACACAAGGTAACTAACTCTCGCCGGTCACAATCTGACCCCTCGATGATTCCGGTTTAATTTTCCGATACTATCTGTGCATTCACTTACACATAACGTACACCAATATAACGAAGACACTCCACACTTTACATCCATTACCAGTTAAGTAACCTTATTGATTCTGAAGGGCCAATTTCGCGAAAAGTTTATCCGTTGCTTCACGTCTTCCACACTCTTGTGAACGTTCCATTAATCAACTTCCGGTCTACTTTGGAGTGAATGCGATTATTGGGCAGGATGTATATAAACAACGAAGACATATAAATAAGAACGATCAAAATTAAAATTAAAATTAAGTTCATTTTCTTTCAGGATCATTTAGTCAATATTATTTCGAAGAATTTTTTCAACTGATCTGTTCATTTACTATATTTTACGTGCATCTTAGAGGTCACTACACTTTAATATTTGCATAAAAGGAGAGACATCCTAAATGTGATATCTCGAAAAGAGGGAAATTCAAAATATTTGTTCTTAGTCCGAAAATCGCTAAATGGCCGGAATTACAATCTCAACGTGGTATGTGCTGGCTACTAGACTGAAGTTAAAAAAAATCCCCCCCCCCATTCCCTGCCAATCACAGGTGTTCGATACTGTGCTGCCAGTAATGATTGAGTATAAATGAATTATATAATATTTAAGATAAACAGTCAATATTTGTCAAACATTGCTAGAATATTTGCATTACCCAAACACTAACAGACTTTGAATTATATATATATATATATATATATATATATATATATATATATATATATATATATATATATAAAATCGGTACACTTATGTGAATTCATCATGAAATATTGTAAAATTAAATGTAAATGTATGGGCCAGACAATCCTTGCCCTATTGAATACTGAATACAGGAGCGATATTCTAATGGTGGTGAGGATACGAAAAGTAATTGTCTTGGTAAAACAATATAAAATAAATCAAGACAAAAATTGATGCCAGAGGCTACATCTTCATGATGCCATTTTCTTAATTATTTACAAAGAAAAAAATCCTAAGACACTGAGCTATAATCTACAAAATACTAATGTTGGAGGTTAGTGTAGAACAACATTAATATTACAAAAATATATGGCGTGGGAAAACTGATTTTAAACTTCATGTTCACAATATGTAGTCATTCATCATACTACTGGCTACTATCTTGTCATTTAAATATGTCATACCCAAATAAGACAAATTCATTGGAAAATATATATATATATATATATATATATATATATATATATATATATATATGTTTTTGTTATTTTCCTGAGATAGTGCGGTAGGGAGTAGAAATATGTGTAGCTTGTGACAGAGACAGTGGGTATCATTCTCACAACCTACTCCACAAATGGGAGAGATATGTCCATCTGTTTATGTACCATTTCTGTAATCTTCTCAATCTCATTTAATCTTGATCATTTACCATGCATTGCTGGATTGTTACTTTTGCAAGGTAATGTCATTCTTCTATCTTCTGTCCATGTACAATTGTTAATATTTGTAAAACATCACTAGAGTATTTGCTTTACCCATAAACTAAAACAACTTATATATATATATATATATATATATATATATATATATATATATATATATATATATATATATATATATATATATTAGTACACTTAAGTCAGTTCACAATTTTATCTTTTAAAATGTATGAAAAGATACTATAAAGAAATGTACGAGCCAGGCAACCTTGCCCTATTCAATATGGAATACAGGAGTGAGGTTATAATGGTGATAAGGACAGCAAAAGTAATTAGCCTGCTCAAATAATGTAAAAGGAATAAAGACAAAAATTGACAACAAGAGGCTACATTTTTGTGAAGCCATCCTTTTATTTATTTACAAATTAAAATAGAAACTTGAACACTGAGCTTTAATATACAAAATCCGAATTTGGGAGGTTAATGTTGAAGCAACATATATATTGCTAAAATCTATGGTTTGAGCAAACTGACAGAATAAGACACAATAAATGATTTTCCTCTGACGAGTTATAGCTGAGGTGGATTCAACCAGTATCAATTAGGCTTTCGTTATCAGGTGGTGGTCATTTAAATAAATCAGTGAGTTGCGAAAGGCTGAATTGTGCATTTGGAGCAAAACAAATGCCACATTTGATCTGTTCTTTACAGGGCCTATTTCAAACTTGATAACAGTATACATAACATTTAGCTTTCAAAATACACATAGATACATCTGTTTTATCACTATGCCATATATACTTGTTTATAAGTCTAGTCAAATTGCAAATAACAAAGATCCTGATCTGCTGTAGCATAATATGCCTGCAGATCAGGGTCGATGTGGTTCTACTTACTACTCCTAACAAACTACAAAGACCTAGATCTGCCAGCATATTATGCGACGGAATATCGGGGTCAGTGAAGTTAGCATGTGGGCTAATCTTACAAGCAAGTATATGCAGTAATTTTCATAAATATTCCAAAACATAACAGTTACAAACAGTTGTATAATCATCTTAGCTGATGCTATCATTGTTATTGGGATCAATCTAGAAATGTGAGACAAGGCATTCCTTACCATCACTGATCTAGATGCTCTTACTGAAATCCAAAATCTGAATAATTAGAATATATGATGTAATAACTTAAACACAAATTTACCTATGATCTGAAAAACCATATTCATTGCAGATAATGTTGTGTTATATATTGAAAACATAAATATAGAAGTACATAATGCTGAAAATGTCAGTTGGAAATGTGAAAACTGAATCTGCTCTATAAATTGTTCTATTAGTATGCTATCATGATAAGACTACCTGGTATTATTCCTGATTAGTTTTATAGGTATGAGATAAGACAATCCTTACAATCGCCATTCTATACTCTGATGCAGGATTTCAAATTAAATAAGGACTAATCTACAATGAATTAAAATGGGTACAAGATATAAGAAACTTAAGTGCAAAACAATATTTAAGGCATACAACATTTTGTCTCATTGAAAAGAGGTCTGAATCAAGAGGGTCTGCCATATAAAGAATAATATGACAACAGCCAAGAAACTTTGGAAATAGGAATGGCAAAATCTTTGTACACTATCAATGATTGAAACGGCATTCCAAAATCCTATATAGCCAATATATTGCCACTATTGGATTTGGATGTATGCCATCCAATAGCAGATTAAAACTGAATGAATACCAACACAATGCAGTTTCATCTGACTTTTTGAACAATATTTTCCTTTTCGAGAGTCTCACTAGGTCGAATAAATAAATGTGTTACACATACAGGGAATTTCAAGGAGGCCAAATTTAATTTGGGGATACATTCCAAAAAGCGTTAGTAGTCAATACTTTTATTGCACTTTGATAAAAATCTGAAATGGCTATGTGCCAAAGAAGAATGAGTTGCCATCTGTTATTTGCTACATCACATGTTCCGAGCCAAAATAATACCATTTCATTAAATTACTGTATATTTTGGCAAGATCCTCAAGACTCTGAGAGGAAATCAACGCCTTGTTGTGAAGTTCTCCAGCTTTGGTCAACCTATGCAGTTTTATTGGAATTGATACCTACAATGTGTGACTGAGATATCAGGTATCTTCCTTTACTATCTGAGACTATAACCAAACTGGCATCATTGTTAACTGTACATCACCCTTTTTAACAAAAAATATTTTTTCTATTCTTCTGATTTCATGAAACAATATTCATAAGTGTTCAATGTACAAGTTCTTTGCAAAAAGAGATCCAGCAGTAACACATGAATGCAAAACAGCATATGTTTGAAGAGTGAAAGAAATGCAATCCAAAAATAATCCCACGAAGAACACATACAGTAACTTGAATATTTATGATGCACATGTTGAACTTGTAAAATAATAAAAATATTTTAGGATGATGCAAACTAAAGACAGTACATTTTAATTAAATAGGGGAAAACTAATGATAACACCATCCCTAATTCACACTTGACATGTCAACTGAGAGTGGAGGATCAAACTGTAATTAGTTTTCCTTTTTAACTGATACAAACAACTGCATGTGAGTTCAGTGTATATAACCAAAGTCCAAAAGCACAATGACAAAATATGACAATATTGCCATATTTATAAATGTGAAGTCTGATACAGCATTGACTCTTTTTCTAAGAGCATTTAGTACAGAACCATTTTTCCTTTTCTGTGCTACTCCACAACTCTTCATCTATGCCCTGACAAAACCAATCAAATCATTCATCACACAAATCACACTGGATCCACAACTCACCCTCTGCATAATGATGCTTACATACAGAGCAAACTGAATTATCAGTGTTACTTTTGTCATATTTCTCCATTTTCTTTCCTTTACCCTTTCCTGTCCATTTTCCTTTTCCCACTGTAGTTTTTTTTTTCTAGTACATGGCTGACTTTTGCTACAGCTGGAAGTGTCTTGCTTGCTACTAACTTTCGAACAATTGGCAACAGGATAATTCTGTACTAAAAAGTATAGCATTGGCATTTCATTCAAAGCAGGTATTACATTAGATAGTTTATTAACTAGACCACTCTTCTGTACATTTCCTGCTTCTATGCCATAGGCTTTACACGGCAAAATCAGATCCGATTTCAAGAAGCTAGTAAATACTACAGCCTTCAGATCATAAATCTGTGATTTCAGTTTTAAGTGAGAATACAGTTTATTTTCTGACTGATCTTCCAAGATATATTTCATGTCCAAAGCTAATGCATCACTACTGTGTTTGTGCTTTGATATAATGACCACTCTCTTTCTCAAACTGTCTGACTTCAATTTTCCAAGACTGGAAATGGTATCTTTTCTGAACTGACTGTCACCTATTCTACTGTAACGACCTATCAAATCTTCATATAGATCTCTGATACAAGAAGCAATCATGGTATCATCCACTTGTATGACACTCATACTGGGATCAAACTTTATGTACAGCCACTCCCAATATTCAAACAGTGTCTCATCCTTAAATATTACAGTCTTACAATACTGTAAACTCCCCGCACCATGCAAATGTAATGCATCTACATGTTGATAC
>JAECUM010003506.1:0-14749 GCA_016617855.1 Megalonaias nervosa | reverse complement strand
TTAGTCCCTGTTAATCTTGTATGCTGATAAGCTGATAAGTAGTCCCTGTTAATCTTGTATGCTGATAAGTAGTCCTTGTTAATCTTGTATGCTCATAATTAGTCCTTATTAATCTTGTATGCTGAAAACTAGTCCTTGTTAATCTTATATGCTGATACTTAGTCCCTGTTAATCTTGTATGCTGATAATTAGTCTTTGTTAATATTCTGTGTTGATAATTAGTCCTTGTTAATCTTGTATGCTCATAATTAGTTTTTGTTAATATTCTATGTTGATAATTAGTCCTTATTAATCTTGTATGCTGATAATTACCAGATTTACGTCCAGATATTGTAATTTTACACGTGTTTTCTGTGTGTGTGTGTGTGTGTGTGTGTGTGTGTGTGTGTTTCAATACATGCCTAGTACATTATGAAACATACATTTCACAGGGCAAATCTACTTACTATCCATCTAATTTTCATAATGCGCTTTATTTTTGTTTTGTTTTTGTTCCGTCCCCATTTTTACATTTAATTTTCTATTTAACGTATTCATTATTTTCTATTCGCTATGTGCATTTTGATAATGTAGAAGTACTTTTATGACTCTTTATGGTAACATATTTAAATTAAACAAAGCTAATTATGCCACGTTTAGAGTCAGATTTCACACTAGACGTCTAGAAGTTTAGAAATGTACCCATTTAAGATATAAGACTGGAACTAGATATCTTCTTCAGGGAGAGTTGTGATTGTTTCGAGTGTGAAGGGCTGCTATCCATGCCCGGGTGATAGTGCGTACCATGCCACCAAATTCGCCCTGGAGACGGTGGCAGATTCTCTTAGGCTGGAAATGATTAAGTTTGATGTGAAGGTATCCGTCATCGAGCCCGGTGACTTCTCCACTGCAACGGCGTGTCAAAACGAAGTTCATGTATGAAATCACTCCACTCATTGTACTTGCAAGATACGATGGCAGAGCATGGACTAGCCCTACTATCACTCTAAGCCCTTTAAGGGGTTGAAGAATCGTTGAGATCAGCATGGTTGGCCTCCAAGGCAACTACAATCGCTTAATTAGCAAAAATTTTTACAGAAGTTACATTATTTGTGATTTGATCCAAATAAATTCTAAAGATCGAACCAAGGAGAAGGATTTCGGGCCCACACTTTTTCGATAAGCGTTACAGCTACTTTATTGTAACATACAGCAGCGGAAATATTAATGCAAAGTTTGCATGTGAGAGCAATATTTCTTGTCAAATTAGTGAACGCTTACATTTCTTGCAGAGAACATCTTGATTATATGTACAGCCATAGCTGTCGTATCTTGCGTGTACCATACCACTGAATGACTCACTATTTTATTATTGTCTTAAAAAGACTATGAGTTTGGACAATTTAAGCTACAAACTAAAATAAAATGGCTACACAATCAATTCTCGAAAGTAATCTAAATTATTAAATATCTAGGTCTTCATATACATAACTTACTCTCATTTGAACTCGTAGTCAATAATATGCTTAAAAAAGTGAATGCCAGGTTAAAGATACACCTTTGGCAAGGTCAAAGTTAATCACTAAACTAAAACTAAGCTGAATGCACTGCTTTAATGCAACGTAATTTGATTTTTCCTTTTCTGCTTTGCATCCCAGAATTGTTACAAATGTAGAAAACCAACTGCAAGTAGCACCAAATAGAACTTAGATTTATAAATAACTTTGAACCCAGATCAAGCTCAGGCAGTACCGTACGAATTGAAAAGCGTGGACATGCTTAAAGTGAAGGCTAGAGTGGAACAATTAAGACGAGACTCAATTATATATATATATATATATATATATATATATATATATATATATATATATATATATACACACACACACACACACACGGCATACCGGAATCCCCTCGAGATCGAAGTTTTTAGTTTGGTCCCAAATTTTTCCTTCTGTAATATGAAGCCCCCCTACTCCGTTTACCGAAGAAAAACTTTCAGTCCCAAATTTCACTGTTTCTAAAACAAAGGGTAGTATGAAGCTCTTTCACTGAATTTCACACTTTATAATTTGTCAATTTTTTATAAATTCAAGGAACTTAGATGTAGTAGTAGTAGCAGTAGTAGTAGTAGTAGTAGTAGTAGTAGAAGACGAAATATTCTGAGTATTAAAATATTCTGAAGATTTTCTCCATCCCCATTCAGTTTAAGAGATACAGAGAAGAAGCAGAAGAAATGTGGAGGGAAGCATCAGATAGCGTGCGAACTACGTACGGAAAGCGCTACTTGGAGGCAATGATTGAGAAGCAGTCTGCATCTTTAAATTCCTATCCAACCACAGAACCAGTTATCGACGCCCTAGAGGACGCTCTGATCAATATCACTCCCAGAACGAGGTACCTGGTGGGAGGAACAAACAAAATGTTTGATATCAATGCAGTAAGTGTCAAAATAATTATTTTGAGAAAACTTGGTGCTTGTCAGAGATAAACTGAAGGGAGACAGACTTAGAAAAAAAAAAAACCATTGCCAAATAATTATTACCCATATAACCCTATTCAGTTATAACTGGTATTGCAGGTTTGGGTTTTCAGAACTTATAGACTATGCAAATTTTTCATGTCATTCGAACATCCTGATACGTAAATAAATATGGGGTTTATCGGGACGTTAGCACGCATGCTGGTTGCATTGTGCTGATTAAAGTTTAGTTCTAACAATGTGACGATAAACAATTGCCAAGAAAGCAAACCTTTAGAAAGATAAGCCCTTCCTACAAGATACGATAAAAAGTTAAGGATGCTACAATTCTTTGAAAAGCAAATCAATTTGTTTTAAAAAAAAGGTAGGCAATATGAAATCTCTGTAATGTTGGTACAGTTGTATTATATAAAGCATTATGTTTTAAAAAGTCTAAGACTTTTTTCTGGTTGTACTTCATCATAAAACTTATTAATTGACGTAAAACTTATCTAACAGGGTCGAAGTTGATACACTTAAAAAGAACGTGTTCGAGTATTGCAATACACTCTGGTCGAGGTGTCAGATGTACGAGTCAGATGTTTGTCTTATAAGCGAGAGGTACAATTCTACCTTATCTTTGCGACTTTTTACACTCTCACCATAATGGTGAGCGCATTATGTTATAATGTTCGTCCGTCCGTCTGTCACCGATTTTGTTTAAGCACCATAACTCTACTTCTCCACCAAATACAGTTACCAAACTTTATTGATCGCTTGCTTGCACGCGAGGTAATGAAGAGCCATCTCGACTTCGGAGTTCAAAGATCAGTGTGACTGTGTGACTGAAACAATAAAATAGTTTCTCTCATCTAGTAGAGGGTTTTCAGTTGGGGAAAGGAATAATTTTGTTGATATCAGGGTCAAGAGGTCAAATGGTCAAGGCCACTGTACCTGAAAGAAGAAACAATTGTTTCAGTACAATGTTTCGTGTTCTCCGCCATCTAAAGTTTATAACACGTTGTAAATCAATTGCACTTGTGGAAGGGAATAACGGAGTTAAAAGGTAAAAGGTGAAGGACATTTTAACTAAAATAAAAAAGGTTATGCACAGTCTAGTTACAAAACTTTGTGGATAACTTGTACTTTGGTCAAGAGGAATCCTGATTTAAAGAAGAAATATGGTTTCCGCACAATAACGATAGTTCTATATCATGAACCTGAAACAAACTTTATGCATGGCTTGCACACTGGATAAAGAAGAAGTCAATGTGACTAAAAGAAGACAAATTGTTTTTGCATAATAACTTCAGTTCTAGACCACACAAATTGACCAAAAAATTTGCGGATGGCTCGCACTTAATGTAAGAAAGAGGGTTGTTGATTTGAGGTCGAAATCTCAAAGGCCCAGGTTGTTATGACTCGAAATATCCCTGGGTTTTTTTTTTTGTTTTTTGTTTTTTTGTTGTTTTTTTTTATAGAATAACTTGTGTTCTATAGTAAAAACTACTTGACCAAACATTGCGGATGGCTTGTATTTTCTGAAAATCATTAGATTTCGGGGTCTAAAGATCAGAGGTCTCGGTCATTGTAAGTCTAATAAGAAATAATGGTTTCTGCATATTAAGAAGTTTAGTTCCAGACCGCGCATCTCGACCAAAAGTTGAGGTGACTGAATCTGTTGGACAATAATCTCCAGAGTTCACCATACCCAACTTGTGTCTACACGTAAAAGTACTAAACACAGGACGGCAGTATAATATGCTGTTCACGGAATTCTAGTTTTATATATGGGATGCCAATATACATCGATGGATTTGAGGTTCCGAAGCTTGATTGTGGAGTTGAATTCTACATATTTGTTCAAGAATATTGCAAATGCCGATTTATATCTTGCATGTTTATATGAAATCTTCCAGCCTGAGAAGTCACATTCATTCCCCACGAGCAATTGCTGTGTACCATTCTGGCATATGGAGATGATAAAAGAGGAAAAAAGAACTTTTCCTGCAGAAATAATTAAAATGTTAATCTCTTTTTTGAGAGACGTATATGACTTAATTTACAACAGTAGTGCACTGTTGATAATAATTCATTGCGCAAATCGAGACTGATAAGTAGACCTTTAACATGCCTATGGTCTAATCGTATGTCTGTTAATAGTCGATTGGATTTAATTATTTGTGTGACTACACTCGATCCTCAGTGCCCGCGTTACATGTAAAACCCGATAAATAAGGAATAATTAATCGACAGCGGACTAATTATTGTTCTACACTCTTCAATTCTTGATCTTAAATCTTTTCTTCTAGATGGCTGCCCGATTGCACCCATACCTACCAACTTGGCTTTCTGACTGGCTGTATGCTAAATGGACTGGTTGTGACAAATTCCCAGAGTAGAGAACAACTTTGTAATACCTTCGCGTCATCGAGCACACACACATACAAATTAAGTGAAATAAAGATCAGTCTATGTCATAAATAATGCGTCCCAGGCCATAATGTAAGAAAAATATTGTATATTCTAAAGAGAACCTGTTTCCGCGAACTTTTTCAATTTTACTGCGTAATAGGTTTATATTAATAGTATTTTCTTTACATGTACATTTATATACCTGACTACTGTATGAATGATATAATTTCCTTACGTACGTTGCCATTATTACCTGTGAAAAATGTACTACACGTTTGCTGAATATACTTTTTATCGCAAGATCGAATTTGTACCTATGAAAAATTTGTTTGAAACAAACTCATTAATTTTCATGCCCTAAATCTACGAATTAAACATGACGCCGCACGTTGGTTCGTGTTGCTTGTTTTATTTTTTTGCATTTTCAAAGCTAGATATTGTAAAAGCAATTAAGTATCCGATTGACCAACGAACAGAGTAAATAACTGACAACATTGGGCGCCCGCATATAGGGGCGGGGGGGGGCGCAGCCCCTCCCCCTAGCCGATTTTATCTTTAAACATGCTTTGGTCTATATTCGAAAACGTTCAATGGAAGGCGAACTTCAGTTGCGCCTTCACCTTACGATACTCGCCACCTCCAGCATTTGAAATGCCGCAATCGGGCCACAACATTTTGAGTACTTTGTCGAGCTCTTGATTAGAAAATAATAATACAAAACCTTATAGAATGATAGAAAGTATTTATTTGTAAATTACCTTAAATACAACAACAGATGAACACAAAATTACTGAACGCCGATAGAGTAACATAGACATTTAACACCAGACATGTGTAAACCAGATAATCGCGGGAGACAAAGGTGATCGATTCCCGAGGTGGAAAGTGCAATGGAGCTTCAAAGATAATTTGATGTTCTCCACCTCTTTGAGTGTATTAAAGAATATATTTGAAATGATTTATGTCATTTAGAATTCAAGCTATGCAAGTATAAGAGATGAGTTGCTTAAGTCGGCGGATAAGTAAGCTTTTGACCCATTCTCTAGCGTTCCTTGTAATGTAGGGCATCTGGAATGCTGTTACAAACGCTACTGCGAGTACAATCGCGCTTATGATAAACCCCAGTGCCGTGAGAACTGAGGTTATTGTGAATCACTCTTGGCAAAAGAAGATTCTCAGCTTCTCGCGAAGGGTTGACGCTTGACTCTTTGTGCGCAATTTATCCAATAAACTCCCAGACAGCGGTAAATAGGCTGCGGAACCTTCCTCGCCAAGCGTCGACTTCCTGGACAAGGATACCGAGTTCCACTTCCTTAGCTGCAATTTGGACGTGTGGCTACTTGCGCTCTGTTTCATATAGAGATGGTTATATGGCTTCTTTGACCGCGCATGTACCCATTTTGATTTTATTGGTTTTGGCGGCGGCTTTGTTTGGACACGCACCTTTGGGAGACTGACCACTTGTCGCGACCGTTACATCGTCAGATAATTATATATAGCACGGCCTTGGGCATTTTCTAGCGCGGAAATGGAGTACGGCAAAGCTTTCTCATCGCGGTCATACTCAAAATGTATTTTTTGCTTCCAAAGTTGCAGTTTGTCGTTTTGCACGATATAGTCGTCATTGTTTTGCTTTTATTCCGTTTTGCTTGAAAATATCATCAATCTTTGCGTCGCGAATTTCTTTCTGAGATGTTATTGATTCGTCTCCACCTTAGTTTAGTAGCCGGCTTTCCAATTCGGAAGGGCTGGTAAACGAAGATCATTCGCCGACATATCTTTGTCCCCAGGACCAGTAATTTCCAGCGCTAAACCCCCTTCAGTCATGATGTAACAGCAGCAGGTAAACAAGATTGCTTATTGAAGAGAGGGCACCTGGACTCCAACAACATTGCCACTCGTGGCAGAAACAGCAAGCACGTCTCAATACGGAAACAAACTCGACCCATTCTGCTACCTCCGTAGCGCGCTTGGAGCACTATTCTTGTGACCACCATCCCAAGCACACAGACCAAAACCAGATGCTTACTGTCAGATTTTCCAGTTTAGGGGGGAGGGAGATGGGGCAACGATGTTATTATGCCTGTCACCGACATTCTGTCATTCACAATTGATTTAAGCAATGGCAATGTTCTACACCAGAGTGGACATCAGGTAATGTGGCGTCCTTGATCCATTTCATCCTAGCGGAGTCAGATACCATTGTACAGTATATGCCACATTTAAATTTGCTACCCCAAATTAGAGTGCTATAAGAAAGATAGCTAAAGATAAAAGAGACTATACTTTGCTAAATTCACTTCTGCAGAAAATTCTATGGGATGAAATATTTGAAAATAACGATATACTTTGGGATACAGTAAGTAAAACCGTGCCACAAAAAAAAAAAAAAGGTTTCTGTGCGTGTTAAAGACCCACACTGGTTGCAAAATGAAATTAGAAAGCGGCTTTACGATCGAACAAAACGCACACAAATCCAACAACACTGGTTGTTATATCGCCAAAAAAGAAATAGAATTATTAGGACAATACGTATATCTCGATATTTCCGCAATCAGTGGTTGGCTGACAAAATTAAAAGTTTGTTCAGGTGATTCTAAGGAGTGGTGAAAACTTGTTAAAAATTAATGAAAAGTCCAGGAAGAAAGTTTGCGATTCACGGATTAAAAACGGGGCTAATGGGACAAAGCTAACGTATTTAACGATTTCTTTTGTGAACGGTCTGGAATACAAATTGATAATATGATACAGTATCAACTTGCTGCGTACTGCATCCCATTTTACTTAAAAGAATTGTATATTCAATTAAGTATCCACTGTGTTAGATCTTTAACATTTCTCTTAATACCTAAAGATTTCCAAATTAGCAAATGTGGTCCCAGTATATAAAAGGATGTAGAACAAATATTTCAAACTATTGCCAATAATCACTCCTTTACATTTTGTCCAAGGTTTTTGAAAAATGTGTCTACGAATAATTGCATAATTTTATTGTTCAAAATAATTTGATTTCACCTAATTAATCAAGTTTAACATCCGGTACAGCAAATCAGTTATTAAATATCTATAATTCGATTTGTTTTGCTCTGGACCATAGAAAGAAAGACAGAACTTTTTTTACATTAATAAAGCATTTGGCATTCCGCATTACATGTTAAACTTAAAAAGATTGACATTCGAGGTAGTTTACTATTGTGGTTAGAACATTACTTGTTATCAAGAAAAGAAAGAGTTGTCCTGAATTCCCGACTCTCGGATTTTCAATTTATAAATGCAAGAGTCCCTCACGGATCGATCCTAGGACCATTATTATTTTTAGTATATATATCAATGATATCACCAATGATATACAGTCATCACTAAGACTATTAGTTGACGATGCTACACTATATACAATCGTTGAAATCCAAAAGACGCTGGCCATATCGTAAATTCGTATATTCAAATATCAGAGGATTGGTCCCGTCTTTGGCTAGTGATCTTTAATCCAGACAAAACAGTCAATGCTCATAAAACCAAAGAAAATTTCAGATAACCATCCTGAACTGCAGATGACCAGTAAAGATATTCAAAACGTATTCCAACATCAGCACTAGGTATTATACTGTCTTGTGATGCCGCATGGCAAGCTCATGTCAAGCATTTGTCTGAAAAGGCTCGGGAGAAAGTCAATATTTTTAACAATTTGAAATAAAGATTGGATCGCTTGTCCTTGGAAAGAACTTAGAATTCCTTTAAACTTTCCATGCTTGATTATGC
The DNA here is from genome assembly GCA_016617855.1 of Megalonaias nervosa. Taxonomy (NCBI): domain Eukaryota; kingdom Metazoa; phylum Mollusca; class Bivalvia; order Unionida; family Unionidae; genus Megalonaias; species Megalonaias nervosa. Next base: position 6,135 of record JAECUM010003506.1, on the reverse strand, counting down.
TGATTGTATCTGAGATAATTGTACTACGCAAGAACAAGAATCGTTGGGAAATAATAAAAAATTGGAGGCTCTGATAATAGTAACAGGAGCTACCAAGAGCGTGACTCGGGCATTACTATATGAGGAAACGGGGTTGGATAAACCGAATCATCGACGTTGTAAGCATAAATTAATTCAGATATTTAAAATGTACCATGGTTTTGCTCCAAATTACTTAAAAGATCTAATTCAGCTTCTTGTTGTTAACAATTATACCTACATCACTTCTTTGTGCCGAACGACACTTTATCAAACATCATTTCTGCCTTTCACAGTTCAACTGTGGAACACTTTGGTGATTTGAAATAATTAGTAACATATCCATTCAAAATGTTAAAATTTACCTGAATCGGGAGAAAATTAAAATTCATTCGTATTATTTTGTTTAGTGATAGGATGGATCAAGTTCAGCATACGCGATCTAGAACCAAAATGCATTATCTTAAATAATGATTTATCCCAAAATTATGTTTCTAACAACAGGCACTGCACATGCGGACAAGTAGAAACAGATGTACACATCCTGTTAGAATGTCAACATTATACAACTCTGAGACATTGTGTTCTCTTCACCTTACTGACCCCGACTTACAATTAAGACATTATTATCCGGGAATCCGATGTATTCCGATAAAATAATACGCAGAGGCAGTGCCAATCTTCATAAAATTATCAAAACGATTGTTAAAATTACATGAAAAATCCAAATCACACACACATTTTCAAGTTAACACACAGGTCACAACCACACAATTGTATTCCATCTTTTTTTCTTACCATTAAATGTTCTTTAAAACAATTATGTAGACTGGAAATGATTAAGTATACTTTTATATTTATATATGATTTACGTACTTTAAATTGGTAGACAATTATTCATCATTAAAATTTCTTTTGTAACATGGGAAACAGTTTTTAACAAGATTCCAGCTTTGTACTGAATCCCCAACTAAATTATATTGTTATAAATCATACATGAAAGTGTTTTCTTTCATAAATACTGTTTCAACAACACACAAAATGGTCAGTTTGTGTCAGCCATATCCTAAACTTGCGTTCCACCAGTTCTTTAGTAACTTACAGCACAGGAGTCTTACGTTTTATCAATAAAGTGCAATAAAATCTCTGACAACACGAAATCACCTTATCGGCACTATAAATTAACTCAAGGAGTACAAGCGTGACCCCAACCATCCGCTCGATTCGACTTTTGTCAAGCGTCTTTTATCACTTCAGAATCGCAAGAAGACTGAAAAAGTTACACATATCCATTCAAAAGACAGTAACGTACCAACGCATAACACTCGGACGACCATCGCATGAATCTATCCGGCGAATTAATCTTTATTTTCACCATTACGGTCACAAAGTCTTTCTGCAGGATTAGATTCATGCGATGGTCGTCCGAGAGTTATACGTTGGTACGTTACTGTCTTTTGAATGGATATGTGTAGCTTTTTGAACGTTTTGAATTACATATCGGGCGGGTGAATGACACAAGAGCAACAGTTTGACTAATACTTAAAGACTGGCATTCTTTTCATACAAAGCTTCAGGAAAACGGTATTAATCTTGTGGATTTTAACTAAACAGTTTCATTAATAAAGAAATTTTAAGGCATTTTTGTATCAGCTTCTAAACCTTGATAAGGCTGTATGTATTGTACATGGTGCTTCCTAAAACGTTTTCATTGCTGCATTGTGTCATTCAATTTATGTTTCCTGTTGAAACTCACTGTTTGTACTAAAGTCTATTAAGATGCATTTAAAATTTGCCGTTGTGCACACATAGACAAATGGATAAATATCAGTGTAAGTGAGTGCATTATACACCTGTATGATAAAACCAATTAATAGTATTTTAATGACTCATGCAAGCGCTTTTCCGGCCGTCCTTTTCCGGTACATGATGGTCAGAACCACCTTTTAAGTCATGTCGGAAGGCACAGAGTGAAAAAGACATGAATACTTTTCTCGTTTTAACCGGGTTTTGTTTTCTTAGGCAACACGAGTTTTTTTGCCCCAACCCCGCTGCAAAAAGAATTTTAAACATTCATTTATCAGTTCTGAATTTCTGTAGGATGTTAGTTTTAGCTTACTCCTTGAAAAAATTTGTATTTTCGTATAATCGTAAATGCCAGCGTTAATATTGATTACATGTTTTTGGGTAGTATTTGTTTTGCCGGTATACACCATTTAAACCTGAATTTTGATTGACTGCCTTCTTAAGAATGTTTGACTATTTTCAAACAGATCGAACAGTTGAATACAGCCATTAGAACATGCGTTCAAATTCATTATCGTTTTATCCGTAGCTAGGGTGCAGCACTTGATTGAAGCTTTTCGTGAGTACTTCAAACCTATTCAAGGTTTAGATAAAGTTAGTCTTAAGTATTATTACTGATAATACAGTTGGATATCTTCAGCAAATCGTTTACAAACTGAATTACTTATAAGATAAATTCTAGGCTAATGAGTTATTTCTCTGGCAAGTTGATAATTTAGACATTACAGAACCAAACTTAAATAATGACCTCTTTCCCAATGAACATAGGTCTAACACTACATTTCATGCGAATCCCTTTAGATAACGGGTGTTGGTGGTGAACTCTAGTCTCACAAATGGAACTCATACCTCAACAGAAGTATACAAAAGCATACATTCTCCGGCCACTTTGGATTAAATCGCTATGGCTTCTAACGGGAATTTAATGTTGAAAAATGTTCATAAATCAAACATTGGGCGACAGTGTTGGAATCTATGTGAATATTAACGCTGAAAACATTCATAGCTTTATGATCTGGGGTCTGTATGGGGTTCTTAGCCCCACCCCACCCCCACCCCCCCTTTGGCCAAACTTAAGGTCCAAGTTACTATACTGACACGGATTTTAGTGGAGAGTGTTCAGGAATAGAATATTAAATGATTGATGTTTCAGATAATAATAAAATTACAAAACTGACACGGAATTTTGTAAAAGCATCCGGAACATCTTATTATTGTTATAAAAATGTACCCTCCCTAATTTCTTAATGCAGGGAATTATTAGGATCTTTTAAGCGTACGTGTTTAGCAATTTGAGATAAGAATAATTCTTTGTGTTAGTTGATGGCTTGTGTTTTGTACTGCATGGCGTGAGCACTGATATCCAGCTTAGAAAGGCTTACTGGTGAATCGTGTAGATGTGAAACAAGAAAAACATGCAGATGTGAAATTATTAGAGTTTTGTGATGTGCGGTCATTCAGTGATCAGAGGAAAGTTATTGTGTATACGAGCGTTTAAGAACATTCTGTTGATAAAAAATTGTTTTTATGTCCTTGGGAATAGGGGAAAACATGAAGCATTAAACCACGCTCACGCCGGTGTTTGATTTGCTCGGTATGAGATCCCTTGCGTGTAGCATTTATACTAAATTTCTGAAAATGGCAGAGAGAAAGGAAATCCGGAAATACGGAAAACTTTAAGAAGTATATGTTCCTCCTGTCTCATAGTACTTATAGAAAAGAATCGTTTTCCATATTGCACATTTAAATGAGTCATATAGTTTCTTTTACTTAGATATTTAAGCGTTCTCATAGGATATTAAACGTGGCATACCGGGGCCTCCCTTATTGATAGGATTTATAATTATAAATCTTTAACTTTGTCTCTCAAGCCATTCCAAATAAAATTAAAATATATTCGTTGAGGTTTTGAAAAAAATATAATTTGGTGAGCTAAGTAAACAAGCACAATGATATATTAGAATTGAAAGTGCCAAGAATTTAATAATGTTAATTACGGTAATTTACATATACATATTTGGCATTTTAAATTGTAATTTTATTCATGTTTCGTAAAAAATATAATATTTTTTGCTTGTGTTCTTTTAGTTTAATTTTTTATATATTTTTTTGTCTTTTAATGTTTTGTATTTTCTTCCTTTAAATATTGTTTGGTGTAATGCTGTATTCTCTAAGTTTCAATTTTTTAAAGAACTGTTTCTGAAAAAATTCATAATTATTTTTTATTCTTTTTATAAATTTGTTATTTATTTTTATGTATTTAAATTTGTAAAATCATAAAAAAAATCTTATATTGTTTAATTTGATTATATATTTTTGCAATGCTTAAAGTTTAGTTTGTTTTATATCGAATTTCTCATACAGCAGAACACAAATCCTTGATACACATATACCTAACTGACGGACCAGTTCAAAGAATAAATCAAGTCTGAATCATCTTTTATCATCATATGAGAAGGGAAACTTCCTTACCTCCTCACACAGTTTGTACACAGCTCTTTGGAATCCAATTGCCTGTGCCGATGATGAACTTCCGATCACTAACAACGACGACAGCCATCGAACAAGAACCCATTGGGTGGCTGTCTAGTTTTCCAATGACAACATGGTGGAATATATTGATTCGCATGATTTAACCCACGGACTTTATGAGAGGAAATGCTGTTTCCATGCAATTGAATAACGCGAGATTTAAAGGATCAGATTCGATGGTATGTTGACAACATTATGTGCAATTTCTTCATCAACAAAATCTTGGATTCCCTTTACAACATTTAATGACTCGTTCTAGATCCCATTTCCCTGGAACGATGGGACAAAATATAAATGCGGTTGCATGATAATATATGCTATCTGTTTTTCTTTAGTGTATGAACGCAGTATTTATTAATCGATGTAAAACCGTCATAGATCATTGGATCCAAGGTCACACCTATCAACTTTGCCAACCTTGTAAATACGTTCATATTTAAATTGTTCTATTTGTATTGATTAGAGAATTCAGATATTGTACATGAAGAGAAGGGGCTGCCCTAACATATATCTTGTTCATTGTTGATGATTGATTAATCAGAGCGTATTAAGAAATGTTGAATTAGAAGGGATAAAAAGGTGTCATGGTTATTATTTTATGATTTTTTTTGGCCAGAAACAGCTAAGCGATGAACAGTATTTGCTGTTTTGAACAGTGGATCCTGCAGCATCAACAGCAGCAGCAGCAACAACAATAAACGTTACCACTAGATGCGTTATTCCAGAGGAAGGGCAGTAGTATAGTGGGGTACCGTAGCGACAATGGGAATTAGCATTACAGACCCCCCCTGGGCCAGTATAGCGACAAGAAATAAAATCTCACCCTGGGCCTGTATAGCGACAATGGAAAATTGAGTAGAGGGACTAGAACACCCTGGACCTGTATAGCGACAATGGAAAATTGAGTAGAGGGACTAGAACACCCTGGGCCTGTATAGCGACAATGGAAATTTTGTAGAGCGGCGACTAGGAGACTGTGGGTTTGTAGAGCGATAAGCGACAGGTGGCATGACGTCACACTGGTAACAATGTAGCAAAAAGAGAAGTACTGTGACATCAGGCTACCTGAGAGAGGGCTATAGACAAACACGAATCAAGAGCGTTCGTGTTTTTAGTAGAGGAAGGGTTTTATATATATATATTCGTTTAGGGTGGAGACAAAATGAAAATTAAGATCTTTTCGAGGCATTGGAAGTGGCCCTGAAAAGGGCCTTTGGTTTTCTTCTTTGTCTTCTTCTAAGTTCTTCTTTTCCTCCACCAACTTCTTATTTTCTGTCCTACACTTTTTTGACTTCCACTTTTTGTCTTCTTCTCATTCTTTTCCTCCTCCTGTTTTTCCTTCTCCTCCTCCTTTTCCTGTTTCTTCCTTTTTTCATTTTCTTCTTCCTTTTCAATCTTTTCATTCCATTCTCTCATCCTTCTTTTGTCTTCTATGTCTTCTTTTTCATCCTTTTCAATCCTAATCATTTCATTTAAGATCTCCTTTCCTCTCTTTAAATTATTTATCTCCATAGTCAATCTATGGGGACTATATGCCCCAAACTGCATTCTGACTAACATTTCCTCTACCATAGCTAGTGTGTCCACCACCTCCTGCAATCTGAGCATTCGTTCCCAGTTACTTGCCATGGCTGACTATTCAGTGTTGAATGGCGCGAATGACGAACGCGCTGCTTTATGTCCGTGGAGCACGGACGTGAACGAAAACATCCATTACACTCACTTCACATACAATTTACTATCCTCACCAACGAACGAGTAAGCATAAAACACACACAA